>SNQJ01S0028212.1:21853-33492 GCA_010110895.2 Picea sitchensis | reverse complement strand
AATTGATGTATGGAAACCCCTTGCTTGTAGAAAAAGGGACCATTGTCCATAGTCAATTTATTAGGCAAACCAATATTGTTAAACATGTTCTTATGGGTTCTTTGTTAGTTAACCAAAAAAAGGAAAGAGTTAATAATAATAATCGGTGTTTATCAAATCTATACACATAAATTATTATTTTAATTTATCACATTGTTTATTTGATAAAAAAACATAAAGATGAAATCCTTTTGGATTAACAAGTGATATGCACTTACATATTATTAGTAATATTCTAATTTTTTTATCTAATGTGGAACACAAGTGATTTTCATCTAGCATCTAGAATTTGAGGGTTTTTAAGTCTTCTCCAATCATTGTTTTACTAACATCATATATTCATCTTAACTCCAGATCTATCATGCATTGTGAGGGATCAAATCCATGAGGTGAAAATCTTTCCTCTAGTTTTTTCAATCTAATTTTTGTTTTTACCTGGATGGAATTATCTCTCTTAACTCATGATAGAAGTTGGTTGTATGTGTTTTGAAAACAAAATGAGTTACACATCTCCCTAAAAGTGAATAACACACCATTAAAATATTTTAACGCAATTTTTTTCTTACATTCAATAAATATATAAATATATAGAGAGATGTATTTTAACCCAGTATTTATCTTGTGAAGATAGGAAGCAAATCCTTCAAAATAAAACTTTTTTTAAATTAAAATAGCATGAATTTTTTTGATAAATGTTTACACCTTAAAAAAATTTAATCCTATAACTATATAATAAATCCAAAGTTAATACTATTTATATTACATGCATTTATTTACTAGTTATATTATATATAGTATTGCATTGGAACACAATTTAAAAAAAAATCTCTATAACTTAATGATTTCTTTTCATATATCATAAAAAATTTAACACTAGCGTAATGATTTCTCTTCATATATCATAAACAATTTAACAATGTGTTAGAATATATATTTTAGGGGATTAGGTTACACTACATGCAATTATTTACAATTTAGAATTTAGTGAATTCTCTTTGCATACAAAATATGAAGTTCATAGTGTTTCTTTCTATACAATTTTTTTATTTTTAATTTCATATTAATTTTAGTTGTTTTTATTTTTTTTAATTTAAAAATTTGTAAATTTTGATAATAAAAGAATAATTAGGACATTACATGAAGTTCATAGTGTTTCTTTCTATACAATTTTTTTATTTTTAATTTCATATTAATTTGAGTTGTTTTTATCTTTTTTAATCCAAAAATTTGTAAATTTTGATAATTTTATGTACAAAAGAATAACTAGGACATTTATACAGAACAAATCCTATTGTAAAAACTAAGTAATAAAAATACATTTATGATTCCCTTATTGTCATTTAGTGATGTACATAATAATTACATGTATAGTATATAAAGGGAAAGTTTGTTATGGTTTCTTAGAATTTTTTTTTTAAGAAAAATGTAATCTAGATTTTACATTTAAATAAATTTGATATTTTTTAATTATATGTTTTTTTTATTGAAAAGATTTTAGAATTAAATTCAATATTTTTTAATTATATGGTTTTTTTTTTATTGAAAAAATTTTAGAATTGACAATTTTCAAACACTTAGTAATTAATTTGATATGCTATATACATGTAGAAGAGAAACATGTTACACTTCCCTTCAATTTCTTTTTTACAATTTTATATTTTCAACTTCATATTAATTTGAGTGTTTTCACTCTTTTTATTTAAAATATTATAGATTTTGATAATTTTATGTACAAGAACAATTGGAACATTTGTACAAATAAATTGTGTTGTAAAAAATATTTACTTATTGAAATGTAGTGATGTACATATAATTACAAATATAGTATATAAAAGAAAAATGTTGTATAATTTTCTTTAAGAAAATTGTAATTTAGATTTTACATTTACATACACTTGAAATTTTTTAATTATATTTTTTTTGGATTTGAAAATTTTGAAATAATAATTATATATTTTTTGGATTTGAAAATTTTGAAATAATAACTGATCAATTTGATGTAGAAGAATAGCCTGTTATACTTCCCTTCAATTTACTTTTGTAGAATTTTATATTTTCAACAATATTAATTTAGGTTCTTTTACCTTTTTTTTACCAAAAAAAAAAAATGAGTAAATTTTATTAATATAAAGAAAATGTAGATTATGAATAAACATGTTCCCGTGTATTTAATCTGGTATCCTCTTCGGCAAGGTAAACGAAGGTATATCTGAATAATTCAAGAAAAAACAGATAATGTTGTTGCCATCCATGGGCACAAAACTAAAATTCTACCAAAGAGTACTGAAGCACCATATATTTTTGCATATCAGAGTGATGTTAAGAAAACAACCGCCAATACCCACGAAACCATCGACTTAGGAAAGCATAAATAAACGATACATAGTATAAACTGTCAGCAACGCATGTAGGCTGAGCAAAACACCAGCTTGTCCGTAGATGCAGAGATCATGAAGGTTTGTATCAACAAAAAAGAATCACAATTGAATCCATATAAACTTCACGTACCAATTTTGAGGAAAAAAAAAGGCTTTATGAACGGCCGGTGGAAAAATTCAAAATGGGATTCCGCCAAGACTTCCTCTATGTGCCAGTCCCGGGAACCGAGTACCTTCCTCAGAGAGAATCGACGGCCATGTTTCATTCCCTCTAAACATGACGGACAGAATAATTGTCAAAAGTGTTCAGAATAATGAAAATTTCTACAAGAATAGGAAGCAATCTGATGTTGTGGCATCGCTGTGATTTATTAACTCAATTTCTGAACATGATAGAATCACCAAAAATATGAAGGGATCTTATTCCTTTTTGCCCATGGAGGTAACTAGGACTTTTATAGCCATTACTAAGCTCATTTTGAAGTTGAAAGAGTGAGACACTGACAAATGTGGAAACCATCATCTTAAAAGGCTCCATCAAAATAGGCCCATGGTCTTGCATGGTCCACCAATTCCTCTATTACCCTTTTGGCCTTTCTTTTGAGGGAAGTGAGAGAGAATACTTAAGTCCTGAGAAGCTACGCGCTTTTGGATAGTTGATCGATATTTGAAAACAAAAACGTTTATAGCCTGCCAATCTCCCCAATTTATAAGCAGAGGGAGGGAGGGATTAATTTGATGTTGTTATTTGAGTGATTGGAAACCCAAGCTCTCCAGCCTCTTTAATATTCCTATCTTAGGTTGGTATTTTTTTATTAGTGTCATATGTAATACATGTAGTATACTTTTGTAATATGTAATATATTACATTATATATATATATATTACACATGTGCAATTTGCAATCTGTATTACATATTACAAATATAAAAAAAATAAAAAAATTAAATGTAATACATATTATATAATTT
Organism: Picea sitchensis; assembly: GCA_010110895.2. Taxonomy (NCBI): domain Eukaryota; kingdom Viridiplantae; phylum Streptophyta; class Pinopsida; order Pinales; family Pinaceae; genus Picea; species Picea sitchensis. The sequence goes on along the minus strand of SNQJ01S0028212.1, from coordinate 30,104 downwards.
TTTTTAATTAGACGAAGATACAAGATTACACATATGTAATTTGTTTCCTTTTAAGAGGTCATAAGTTCAAATTCAGAGGCGGTAGGGTATGTATATCTTCGTAGACTTTACCAGTCAAATCGTTAGACGAAGGGGGTCCCTTAAACAAGGGGGTCTCATACACCAATTAAGTGTTTGGCTTAACCATGACCTTAAAAATGGATTATTATTATTACACAATTTTTTTTTTGACACCAAATGAAGATACAAGATTTTAAAAGACATTATATTTTCCACACTCCTTTCCACCACCAAAAGGACGGAGTCGGGGTCTTGTTGAAGAAGATCCATATTAATTTGAGTGTAACCTGAGTTTGGAGTATATATTCCATGAGGATTGTATCATGGATTGTGTTGTGAGAGTAACTCGTCCTCTGATATGCCCAAGATTAAGTGGTCTGGTGTAAATTGTCGACCCTTCTATAAAGTCCCTCGATAGTCCTATCTGTTCAGCGTCCTTCCAACCTTGTTCTCAAATTGTAGTTCTGGTAAAGTCTGCAATCTGGTCATGATGATAATATCCGAGCTCGTGTAGATGTTCAATGATTTCTTGGGGGAGAAAATGGTTTCTACCACTGCCATTAACCATTAAAATGGATCTTTGATTTTTTTTATTTTTTTTCCTACTTATTTTTATATCTTAAAGATTGTAGATTTTGATAATTTTATGTACAAGGTAATAACTAAATGGGACATTTGTAAATCACAAATTGTGTTGTAAAAACTATGGAAATAAAAAAATGTTTTATGATTTATTATTTTCATGTAGCCAATTGGAAAATAATTACATATATATTATATAAATGGAAAATGTGTTCTAATTTCTTATAATTTATTTTATAGAAAATTGTAAATTGAATTTTATATTTAAATAAATTTGAAATTTTTAATAATATGTTTTAACTCTTTTTTTCAATTTTATTGAAAATATTTTAGATTTGAAAAATTTCACATAGTGAATGATCATGTAGTGAAGTTCAAAATAATTAAGTATATAATATATAAAGGAAAAGTGTAAACCTAACAATTCGATAATAGAAAAATAATGGATGGTTTTTTTTGTTTAACATATAAAGTCTATAGATTAGACAATGTGCACCAAGCGAACTTTGATGATATCCATTTAAGAAAATTGTAAACGATCTTTAAATTTAAAAATACACTTAAAATGTTAAAATTGGAAATAAAATCACATTACATCCTCCTCATATTGATAAAGGGCATCCTCCTCTTTCATCTAGAAAATCCATCAACAATCCTCTTTTATAATATTTTTGGTTTGGAAATCCATGAACACCTTTCTTCTATAATATTTTTGGTTTACAGTGTTAGAATTGCAAACACGAAAAATACAATTCACAATGATAATTAACAATCACACATACAAAGAACATAGGGATTTCACGTGGTTCACCCAAACATTGGGTTATGTCCACCAAGCATAGGCATCGGTTTTCTTATTATTCAGATCATGGAGATTACATTATCTCACTCACACTCAGTCATTTTTCCTCTACAGACTTACATGAATTTATACATTCACACAAGAAACTGATTAATAAATGCAATCCCTATCCATATTTTAACTTGGTCTATTTGGTTGTAACCAACGCAGAATAATATGATCCAAAATTGTTCTTGGTAATTCGTTGTCACCAAATCCCAACAATCTCCACCTTGACAACAATTAACCTGATACCTTGCTCCTTCCTTTTGTTCATCACATTTTCTGCAAGCCAAGAGAAGTCAAGCACCATTGTAGCTTCTCTAATAAAACTAGTTTCATGATCTCGCCTGTGTGATTTGCACGAGTTTGGATTTCCTGAGGGGTCACTCCACCTCCAACATGTCTTCCACAACAGTGTTGTGAGACATATTTAATGATAGATCTCCTCCTATCCAAAACATATGTAAAATATACCTTACAATTATCACAGACCATAACCATTATAGGTGACATTTGTGCTTCTCAAACGCTGAAGCGTCCATTTCACTGCAACACCTGAATATGTCACGTATCTGACAACATCATTAGCATGTGAAACATCTGGTCTTAACCATTTCATCGCATACAACAGACCTCCTACTGAAATTACATGAGACATCACCTTTTCTTCTTTATAAACATGCCCTATGTTTGAAGAAAACTTATAATGGAAAGGAAGAGGGATAAAAACTGGTTTTACAATGTTCATACTGAACTCCAACAACAACTTGCCATTACCATCTTTGTATACTTCCATGCCCTTAATTTGTTTTTCTGCTCCTTGATCCCACATCTGAATTGTCCTGTCCACCTGAGTCATTTTCTTACTGATTTTATCCATGCTTCATCTTGCATCGAGCATATCATCAGCAAATATCATCGAGACTATGAATGTACTATAAACTATATAGTCATTCCTACCCTTTGAAAAATTATGACTCACTATGAAGGATCAAAACCTCTTGTATATTTTCCTTGGTACCAATAGGCCATACAATGAATTATGTAGCATGCAAACAAATTTACCGTTGCAATCTTGAATCAACCCTTTTGGTTTTTTCATACATACTATATCTCTGTCAATGATGACCTTGTGAGAAGTAGGATCCCACACACAACATCCCTTTATACCACCATCATAACTTGTAGAGATATAAAACAAGCAGGAATTCAGAAACAAATATTTTAAGTCTAGAAATGATTTACCACTTACCATTACTTGTAATTCTTTATTTCTCTTATGACCTTGATGATTCTGCCATAAACAAGAAGATACATCTGTCATTTCAGATGCCACTTCGGTACTTCCTTCCAGCTTATAAAGGTTATCAACCTTTGTTTCCTTCATCACTATTAATTTACCTTTCGACAATGTAAGTGCTCCACCTTGACCTGTATACTTATATCCACAAGAATCCAACACTCCCAATGAAATTAAATTTGATTTAAGCTCAGGTACATATCTAACATCCATTAATTCCCTAACAATACCATCGAACATCCTGATTCTAATACTGTCAACCCCAACAGTTTTACAATGAATACCATTTCCCATCAACACTACACCCTCATCAACAGATTGGTAAGAAAAGAACCAATTTCTATGTTAGCACATGTGGTGGGAGGCACATGAATCTAACTTCCATTCTCCTTGATATTGTAAATTACTACAAATGGATAAAAATTAATCAATTATACCTGAATTTTTCCAGCCAAATTTGCTTCCTTCGTAGAGTTTTCCTCAGATTTCTTTCTCTTCCAACAATCTTTCTTGAGATGTCCTGTTTTTTCACAGTACCAACATTTTTGTTTACCCTTTCTGTGTCTTGGTGTAGATCGAGATTTTTTTTTCTCATTCTACTCTTTAGTTCAACCTCTAACCAACATAGCCTCTGAAGTTGAGGTTTATTTACTAGATTTTGTCCTCATCTCCTCATCCAACAAAGCTCCCACAACATATTCATAATCTAAAACATCTGCTGAGCTAAAGCTAATAGACATGACTAGATTATCTTAAGACTCACGAAACGAATACAATAATGTAATAGCCTTATCCTCATCTTCGAATTTAACTTCCATACTAGTCAATTGAACTATAAGGGTATGGAAGGTATTTAAATGGTCAACAACTTTTGTACCTTATTTCATCCGCAAACTGTACAACTGTCTCTTCATGTAGATTTTGCTCATCAAGGACTTAATCATATATAGACTTTCCAACTTGCTCTATAAGGTTGATGTTGTATCCTCTCCTACGATATTAAACAGAACCTCATCCGCCAGACATAAACAAATGGCACTAAAAGATTTCACATCTAGATCTACCCATCCCCATTCTGTCATGGTTGTTGGTTTCTTTGACTTGCCTGCCAATGATTTTTGCAACCCTAGTTGCACTAGTAAATCCTGCATCTTGAGCTTCCAGATCTCAATTTATTTTTTATCGCTGAACTTTTCAACTTCAAACTTCGAACTCTACATCTTAACCATTAGCACAAAAAATCTCCCAATACCCACTGCTTATAAAAATCCTTTTAAATGTGGAGGAGTAATAAATAAAATTAAATATGGATCCTTAATAAATAAGGTTAAGTAATAACCAAAAAATAAAAATAAAGTAATAACCACAAAAAATTTAAAATAATAAAAATTTATATTTCATAAAACCTTTTATATCCACTTTAATTTACTTAACATCCACGTGAGATTCACCTCACATAAAAGGTATTCTTTTAAAATACTATATTTTATCCTCCTTATGCATAATCATAAAAAATTCAACCACTTAATAAACTTTATAACTTAGCTTTTTCAAAAAACACCATACAAATATTTCTTTGGAGGGAGATCGGGACTTGTGCAAAACCATTGGAGTTTTATCTTTGTGAGATCATGACCTTTGCGACGCTCCCTTCCCTAATACATGCTAGCGCTAATTTGAATATTGAAAACTCTGTAAGTGCGGAGGGAAAAATAGCGCTAGCGCTCCCTTCAAGTAAGAGCCCCCGGCCCTGATCCAGAAGTCAGTGCTCCCTTCAAGCAACCCATGCAGCCTCTCCAACACAGTGATCTCAACGCAGCCTCTTCCAGCAAGCGGCTTTTCCAATCTGCGAACCTCTTCAACTTTAATACTAGTTGTTAGAATTGCAAACGCAGAAAACACAATTCACAATGATAATTAACAATCACACATATAAGGAACACAAAGATTTCACGTGGTTCACCCAAACATTGGGCTACGTCCACCAAGCATAGGCATCGATTGTCTTATTATTCATATCATGGAGATTACATCAACTCACTCACACTCAGTCATTTTGCGTCTACGGGCTTACATGAATTTATAATTCACACAAAAAACTCATTAATAAATGCAATCCCTATCCATATTCTCACTTGATCTATTTGTTTGTAACCAACGCAGAGTAATAAGATCCAAAACTATTCTTAGTAATTCGTTGTCACCCAATCCCAACATACAACAGAGTGAATGCATTGAAGGAAAAAGAAATAATAAGTCTACATTAATATGAGTCATTGGACCTCTCAACCTTGATCCACCGTTGAGAGTTTAGAAAGATTTATTGGGGTAAGTTGTTGGAAGCCCTAAAGAGAGACGAGCGAGACAACTATCGTTGATCCTTTCTCAAATCTGTAGTTGAGAAAGTGACTATAAGTTATGAGCCTTGAATATGACGATAAATGGGGAAGGAGCCCGATTTCCAAAAGAAATTAAGAACACTTTTTATTGGTAATTTGTGGGGATCTTGTTGAGAAATTTGATTAGAGGGATGAATTTTAGCTACTGTGGGAAAATCCATTATTTCATCCACTGTTACAAAGTAGAGAAAACAAAAATTCTAAGAGTGAGGTGGATATAAATTGAGGAGACAATGTAAAACGCTCTTATAGTAGACAAGTGAAGAGAATGATGCCGAAGAAACAAGTTCTCAATCATTGTAAACTTAGCTATGTTTTAGAAAAATGGGTATATTTTAATGTTTTGTGAAAAATATAATCCCATAATTTATAATTGAATGATAGTCCATTGAGTTTTAATTTAATATTTTTAATATTTAAATGGAATAAAATTGTTTTTTTTTCAATTTTTATCCATTTGAACTCTTTTAATCCATTGAACTCTCTTTTTATTGAACTCTCTTTGTGTAGTTATAGTTAATGTGATGTGTTCTTCAAGTAATTACTTATAAACCTATATGTAGTTATAGTTAATGTGATGTGTTCTTCAAGTAATTACTTATAAACCTATATACAAGTTTCTTGCACCGCTAACCCATAATGCATAAATGCACACTCACTTCTTTAGAATATGACATAAATGCATAGAGTCAGATTACTGGAATAATTAATAGAATATGACAAATGCATAGAGTCAGATTACTAGAATAATTAATAAGTAATTGTTGATGAGAATATAGATGACGAGTAGTAAGAAGGATAAGGGTTATTTAAAATGGCACCATTGTTAATTTGTATGCAATGCAACAGATAGTTACCATGGACCATGATTCATCATAATGGATTCAATGAGGATGGGTCACTGCACTTGAGAATAATGGCTAGGTGGATAAGGGAAAAAATGATTTGAAATATTAGATGGACATCTATGTGTGTGTCATATTAACAATAATTATTAAATTATTTATTTGATGTTTGGACAATTAATATTAGTTACTTTAATAAGGTGAATTAATGTTTAACTCATATGAATAAAAGTTGTTGGATTTTAGTTGGTGAATTAATGTTTAACTCATAGGAATAGAAATTGTTGGGTCTTAGTTGCATGTCAATTCATTTTCTCATAGTTGTGGTTAACTAATATTTATTAGTTAGGGAGAATATGGAATATTATGCATTTATAGAAAAATATGGAGGTTTTCAATGTAAAATTGGCTTATATGGAGGGAGTAGAGATATGGAGCATTTATTTCCCACTTCCATTGGGCATTATATATTTAGGGGTTTGGGAAATTATTGATCAAATATCACGCCTTATGTCTTACTTTGAAAACTCCTCTCATCTTTAAGGATTTGTAAGTGCATAAGGGAGTTAAAGGAGTGAGTAAGTTTATCTCCCTTTCGAGCTAGGGGAAAGAGAGGCATATCTAATGGGATTTTCTCAATAAACTTAAAGAGATCTAAAGGATATTTTAGATATTTTAACATGTATTCTTTTGTTTCCAAATTGGTCAGTACGTGAGTTCGTAATTAACATTATTGTGGTTTTATGAAGCTTATGGTTGTTTAGATTAGGATTTGTTTCTATGATAAAAGTGATCTATTGTCTTCCCTCCATGGAGAGGCAGAAAAACGTAATGCAGATGAGATTTCTGCAAGAAATTGATGTCAAGAGGCCATTTTTCCCTTTGATGGGATGATGGTTGTAGTCTTGTGAGTGGAAAAGTATTGTCTTTGTTCCAGAATACATATTTGTTTGTTGGTGTTGAAAAAGACAACATATCTTTAAGATTTGTATTAAGAATCAAAGCAACGGGATGCAACCAATGGTTATAATATTTGGTATATCTTGCTACCTAGTAGAATAGTTTTTTAACCCAGTTGTAAGAGCATGTATTGATGCGATATTCATCGTTGATTGGCGCAAGTTTGTTCATTACAAGCATAAATCCTAGGGAATAGAGATATTGTTCTATTATTATTTTGGATGGATGGGATATTCTGCCTGAGATATTCTCTATTGTACACATCAAAAGTGAGTATGTGCCTTGGATAGATATTATTTATGATATCCCTTCAAATATTTAGTGATTATAATACTATAAAGTTATAAGGTAGCCGCGTTTGTGAGATATTGCAATAATTTTTCATTTGGCCATTTCATTACTTTGTCGATATAAAATATTGTTTGATTTTTAAACAACAAGAAGGAATTTTGGAGTTGCAACATTTCTATATTCTCAATGTTACACATTTCTATTCCAAATTTACGATGGACAGTCGTGAAAGGGTTGCGGATAGACTATGATTCAATGAAAAATCATCATAAAAAGTTAGAAAAGAGCCATGAAGAATTGTGGAATGATTGCATCAAATTGTAGAATGATTGCAAGCAATCAAGGAAGGTTACAAAATAAGTGTGGATAATTGTGGATGATTGCAATTGTTTTCCTCTTCGATTCTTATGTATTGTTTTCTATTTACTTACATCCCATGAGTATATGAATTCTTAGGCAATCAATGAAATATCCATACTAATGCAATGATGTGAAAAGGTTTAAATATTGTTGTAATGCCTTCATTATTGTTATTAGTTCGATATGTCCAGGTTTGCTATAAAATAGGTGAACCTTTGAACCACTTAGACTATGTAGATAATGATTTGGTAACACGAGATGTAGTTGGTTTTAAAAGGGGTAAACATTGTTGTAGTAGGTGCATTGTGATTATTAGTTAGATAAGTCTAGGTTTTCCATAAAATAGGTGAACTCGATGAGGGGTGTGTCATACCAATGCTTGGTGTGAAAGACCAGGTGCACCTTACACAAGTTACATATTCTTTTGGATATGTTTTCATTTGAGATTATTAATAACAAGTGCATTTATTGATCACCATAGTTTCATTATTTTATTGGCGGATGGATTGGTATTCAGTTGTTGTGGATAGAGGTGATGATTATTGGTCTTAAGTAGCATTATGTTTAGGCTCAAGTATCTTTGGATAGTTCTAGTGATGAAGATTGGATT
>SNQJ01S0028212.1:0-13787 GCA_010110895.2 Picea sitchensis | reverse complement strand
CATGATTTGAATAACAATATTTGAAACCAAGATTGAAGAAGTGGTTAATCTTCTCATACCATGTCATGGTGGCTTATTTCAAACAAGACAATGATTTCTTCAATTGGCACACAAGACTACCATCCTTCTCAAAATGGAGGGTTGCCTCTAAAAATATCATCAATGAGATCACCATGTAGAAAATCAATTTTAAGGTACATGTCATGTACCTCCCATATGAAGTAAGGAGCAAGTGAAAAAATCATTCATACATAGTTCATCTTTACAATTGGAATAAAGGTGTCAATATAGTTGATTCCTTTTTTCTAAGAAAATACCTTATATACCAAATGATTTTTATATTTTTTAACATTTTCTTAAATTTTAACTCAATTAACACAACTAATAGCATACAACTCCCATATAAATTATCTACAAAATGTATTACTTTGTTCACTATATTCTCTTATAACATGTTTACTTACTTTAGATTTTATATATTTTACAAATGTAAAAGAGAAATGTGTTTTATTTGGATTTGATTTCTCATATTATAAATTTATATCATCTCATGTTTTAAAAATATTTTTATTTAATAATTGATAAATATTTATTAAGTTAACGTTTTATAGATAATTGAAAGAAAAAAATTATTGTAATTTTTATAAAATATTTTTATTCGATAATTGATAAATATTTATTAAGTTAATGTTTTCCAAAGAAAAAAGTTGTTGTACTTTCTTTTAATTTACTTTTATATAAATCCAATAATTTTTTTAATTATGTATTTTTTTAATTAAAAATATTTTAGATTAAATATTTATATAAATATTTTAAGTATTTATTAAGTTAATGTTTTTCAAAGAAAAATTTTGTTGTACATTTTTATTATTTACTTTATATAAATCCAAGAAATTTTTTAATTATGTATTTGTTTAATTAAAAATATTTTAGATTTGATAATTTTGAAGATTTAATAATTGATAATTGATTTGGCATGTGTTATATATGAAGAAGAGATATAATGTAATATTTCTCCTTAATTTCTCTTCTAAAATTATGTAGAAAAAAACATTTAACACATTTATAGAGGAGAAAAACATGTAATAATGATGTAGATAAAAATGCATTTATGAAAGACTTTTTGTTATGTTGTATTACACATAATAATTACATATATAAAGGAAAATTGTAAACATAACACATTAATAATTGAGAAATTATAGGTATTATGTTTCCCAAATTTTAAAATCTATAGATTACATTATATGGTAAATGTCTATTTTGATGATTTCCATTTCAAAAGTATTTGTAATTTTTTTTTAAATTATAAAAAATATTTAATTTAAAAATAAAATTTCCATACTACATTTAATTGATGCACATTAGTCACTAAAATTATTCATAAATACTTTTTTATTATAAATTTGAAAATAAGAAAAAAAAATAACCTCTTTATTATAAATTTGAAAAAAATAAAAAAAAATTAACACCTCTCTATTATAAATTTGAAAACAAAAAAATAAATATTACAATAGAATTTACATTTAAATTATGAAGTTACAACATGTCACTGATATAAAGTAAGAATGTTGGAGGAGTTACATTCATATTATAGATTTGTATATAAAGTAAGAATGTTGGAGGAGTTACATTCATATTATAGATTTGTATATAAGATAGCAATGCATTTTATTGGAGTTTTACAAGAATGTTGGAGGAAGTTACATCCATATGATAGATTTGTTTATAAGAAAGCAATGCATTTTATTGGAGTTTAATAGTTATGAAGATTTGTATATAAAACAACAATGTTTTTAGTTAGAATTTTATAGTTACAAAGTTGCAATATGGTAAGAATTTGAATATAGGAGAAAAATATATTACATTTAAGTTTTATTTCAAGTTATCAAGAAAAAAAACATTTGTAATTGTATTTGTATATTAAAACAAAAATACATATTTAAATTTTATTTTCAAAATATTGATCACACTACCAATCTTCCTAACATCTTAACTCAACAAAAGTATGGTGATCTTGGAAAGCATCCAGAACATAAACAAAATTCTAAAGAATCACAACTAATCACTTACCCTCTTAAGGTGCGATAAACCAATTGGATCTTAATGGACGTTAATAATCATTATCATATTAGAGTTTTATATTCTAAAATTGTTTTCATTATATTTACATTATTTAAATTTTTTAATAAATATAATTATTTAAAATCAATAAAATATRAATTAAAACTTTAAAAAAATCATTCAAGTTATTAAAACAAAAACACTTGTTATTGTTTTTATATATTAAGAATCAATAAAATATGAATTAAAACTTTAAAAAAATCATTCAAGTTATTAAAACAAAAACACTGGTTATTGTTTTTATATTAAGAATCAATAAAATATGAGTTAAAACTTAAAAAACATTATTTTTAATATTATAGTAATAAATTTATATTCATATAAAATATAAATATAAATATAAATATAAAGTTAATAGAAGGTTCAGGACACTTGGAAAGTTTGATTGTATCGTTCACGTTCTTATCTAAGTTTTCAATATCTCTCAATGTCATATCAATATCAACACAAGAAAACAAGTGCCTACAGTGAAATTGCAAAATTGCAAAATACATTGCATCCGAATTTCGATGTGGATTACAATGGTAAAACTTTTGTTATTTATTTCTCCTTCTTTTCCATGAGGAACATTTAATCATTGTCCTTTCATAGGGTTGATAACTTCATCATAACGAAAAAACGTAAAATCGAAATGGAATTCTGTAGCAGATAGGTGTAATAAATCTTTCCAATGCCGTTACCAACGCCGTCCCCACAGTTCAAGTAAACGTCAAATTTTACACGGTAGCATTTAATTGTTCTAATAACGATTTTGTTCGTTCACAATCCCTACTCTAAATTTTAAATTTAATTTAAAATATGACAGGTGAGAATAGACAATAGAGAAATGTTTTGGAAATGTTTTGGAAGAAATAAACAATAAAGTTTTGGATTGTGACGTCCATATGAAAGGACTGGACTTTTGCACAAGAGGCCGTATTTAGAGTGCTGCACTGTTCAAGTATACTGACACGTTAAACTTCGGAGGCGTTTCGTTATTACTTGACGTAATGTTTTCACAATAAACACGTTCTCTCTCTGTATCTTGGTTTTGCCTTTCACGTTTATGGCATATTTATTGGCGTTGTCTACCTATTTTATGAAATGAATTTTTTCATCCAAATTAGGCTATATAAATTTTTATGAATTACTAATTTTTATTTCAAAAATCTTTGAGATTTGAGAAAATATCATGAATCGAATAATTTCTCACCAAATTTCGAACACATGTCGAAAAAATTCTTCATTATTAATTTCCTCCTCTAATTATCTTGATTTTTCCACGTTTATAGTAAATTGATTCCTCGTGTCTTTCTGTTTCGTGTATATGTTGATTTCCTCCTCGTGTCTTTTTCTTTTGTAGGAAAAATGCGAGAAAAATGAGAGAATATACAGAAGTCCATAAAATGCATTGTTACAAAGGCCTAAAAGCAATGTCAGTTAAGAAATGTGGAAAATATTAAAATGGTAAGTTGATGTATATAGAACACTTTTGAAATCTGTTTTTTGAAAATATGTTTTTATGTGCTTTTTGGTGGTAATATTAGAATTTAACACGATTATAAAATGCAATTTATATAGATGTTTTATATGGAGTGATTAAAGAATAGGATAATTTTTTTAAGAGTATTGAATAAAGTATATATTAAAAAGTTGAAATTATGATGTTTTAGATAAATAGGAGATAGAAGAAAATTAAGATATTATAAAGAAGTAATTAATTAAATTTTCAAGGTTAAAAATGATAGAAATTTTTTAAGAGTATTGAATAAAGTATATATTAAAAAATGAAATTATGGTGGTATATCTTTTTGTTGAAGCTATCTTAAAAAATATCAATATTGCTAAAATAAAGACTAACTCTCAAAAGTTTCCATGGTGAAATAGGGCATTGAGCATAAGGTGGAGGATGAAAACACTCTTTTAAAATGTCCTTCATGTTTTTTCTTTTCTTTTTCTTTTTCCTCCAAAGAAAAATTGACCATTTCTAGTGAGAGATTGAATGTCATACATATTCCCACATTATATCTCATTTTCAAATGATTTGTAACAATGTATTTCTAACTTATTACTCATCAAAACTACAAAGATTCAGGAAAGCTTCTCTCCAAACTTTTACCACATAGAAAGAAAATGAGAAAGGAAATCAATTAATTCCTTATAGTTTTCTTTAAAGTCCCATGTACGGTTTTAGTGGATGGTAACAATATTCCTCCTCATCATCAATAATAGTAATGATAACAATAATAGTTCTTTAAAGTCATGGCATAGCCACACAACAATTGATGTATGGAAACCCCTTGCTTGTAGAAAAAGGGACCCCTTTCCATAGTCAATTTATTAGGCAAACCAATATTGTTAAACATGTTTTTATAGGTTCTTTGTTAGTTAACCAAAAAAAAAAAGGAAAAAGTTAATAATAATAATAGGTGTTTATCAAATCTATACACATAAATTATTATTTTAATTTATCAAATTGTTTTTTTATAAGAAAACATAAAGATGAAATCCTTTTGGATTAACAAGTGATATGCACTTACATATTATTAGTAATATTCTAAATTTTTTATCTAATGTGGAACACAAGTGATTTTCATCTAGCATCTAGAATTTGAGGGTTTTTAAGTCTTCTCCAATCATTGTTTTACTAACATCATATATTCATCTTAACTCCAGATCTATCATGCATTGTGAAGGATCAAATCCATGAGGTGAAAATCTTTCCTCTAGTTTTTTCAATCTAATTTTTGTTTTCACCTGTATGGAATTATCTCTCTTAGCTCATGATAGAAATTGGTTGTGTGTGTGTGTGTTGAGAATAAAATGAGTTACACATCTCCCTAAAAGCGAATAACACACCATTGAAATATTTTAACACAATTTTTTTCTTACATTCAATAAATATATAGAGAAATGTATTTTAACCTAGTATCTATCTTGTGAAGATAGGAATCAAATCCTTCAAAATAAAACTTTTTTTAAATCAAAATAACTTGAATTTTTTTTGATAAATGTTTACACCTTAAAACATTTAATCCTATAACTACATAATAAATCCAAAGTTAATACTACTTATACTACATGCATTTATATACTAGTTATATTATATATAGTATTGCATTGGAACACAATTTTAAAAAAAGTCTCTATAACTTAATGATTTCTCTTCATATATCATAAAAAAGTTTAACACTAACTTAATGATTTTTCTTCATATACCATAAACAATTTAACAATGTGTTAGAATAGATATTTTAGGGGATTATGTTACAATACATGTAATTCTTTACAATTTAGAATTTAATGATTTCTCTTTGTATACAAAACATGAAGTTCATAGTGTTTCCTTTATACAATTTTTCTATTTTTAATTTCATATTAATTTCAGATGTTTTTATCTTTTTTAATCTAAAAAAATTGTAAATTTTGATAATTTTATGTACAAAAGAATAACTAGGACATTTATAGAAGACAAATCATGTTGTAAAAACTAAGTAATAAAAATACTTATCATTTATCATTTAGTGATTCCCTTATTATCATTTAGTGATGTGCATAATAATTACATGTATAGTATATAAAGGAAAAGTTTGTTATGATTTCTTAGAATTTATTTTTTTAAGAAAATTGTAATCTAGATTTTACATTTAAATAAATTTGATATTTTTTAATTATATGTTTTTCCTTTATTCAAAATATTTTAGAATTGACAACTTTCAAGGATTTAGTAATTAATTTGATATGCTATATACATGTAGAAGAGAAACATGTTACACTTCCTTTCAATTTCCTTTTGTACAATCTTATATTTTCAACTTCATATTAATTTGAGTGTTTTCATCTTTTTATCTAAAATAATATAGATTTTGATAATTTTATGTACACGAGAATAATTGGAACATTTGTAGAGATAAATTGTGTTGTAAAAAATATCCATTTATTGAAATGTGATGATGTGCATAATAATCACAAATATAGTATATATAAAAAAAATATTGTATAATTTTCTATTGAAAAGTTGTAATCTAAATTTTACATTTACATAAATTTGAAAATTTTTAATTATATTTTTCTTCTTTAATGATTTTTTTTGGATTTGAGAATTTTGAAGTAGTAACTGATAAATTTGATATGCTTTATATGTAGAAGAGTAGCCTGTTATACTTCCCTTTAATTTACTTTTGTAGAATTTTATATTTTCAACAATATTAATTTACTTTTTTTACCTTTTCTTTCCAAAGAAAAATGAATAAATTTAAGAAAATGTAGATTATGAATAATACATGTCCTCGTGTACCCCGGATGGGGTTCTATTGCGTCCCACGCGGCGTGACGAGGAGGTGAGGGCTGGCCAACAAGGCACTGAGCCACGTGAAGGGCTCGTGCCTTCGGGCGCCACCCTACGCAGACATTAAATTGCCATTAACCATGGCGCGAGGAACACTAAAACACCACCTCTCTCCCCTCTACGCTCATTCCATGGTTGTGTTCTGTTTACTTCTTGTTTGTCCTTGCGCGGGCCTCAATTGGATTTCCTCTTGGCAGCCTCCGTCTGAGATCTCTGGAACCTGCAGGCTCAGTGTCGCTTTGATCTGGCTGCAGGCTTCCTGTCGACCCCCCTGGTACCTAACGCCCTCTAGCTAACATAAGACGTGTTTCATGCCTCGGCCTCGAGGGCATCCGCGCAGAGGCTCCCCATGGAGACCTCATCGCCCCTTCGTTTCGTCGCCAGCCTCGCCTTCCTCCTGTTCTTCTCCCCTCATCCAGTCGGACCCAATTCCTTCTTCTCCCATTTTGGCAGTTGCGCATATGCATGGCCTGGCTATCGTTCCGAGGCTACTGATTCCCAACACGAGCCACCTCCCAGAACAACCCTTGTTCAGTGATCCACCAGCACCAATTCTTACCTCAGCTGGGTTGACTATGGGGGAACCACCTCGAGGTAAGCCACGACGCACCGAACACCAGCCACTGAACCCTTTCTCTGATCCTCAACTCAAGGAAAGCTTGGCAATTATTTTTGGCTTGGTCTTCGAGCTCCGCCAGGGGGTGGAGGACCTCCAATTCTGCTTTCTCACCGTGGATGGGAATATCGCAACCTTGCTCCAGCTCCTTACCTCTATGCAAGAAGCTATCCCCTCCGACCTTGCTGGTGAGGCTACTATAGCGAACACCGAGAGGGAAACTGATGACGGGAAGACCGTGGAGCCGAACTTACCAAGCGAGGAGCCACATGGAATTCAGCATGCAGAGGAAGCAAAGGAGATGGACACGGGACGGGAAGTGCAGCAGGATACTCAGCTAGTTGTCAGGACCGAAGGAGGCGTGGACGTGGTGACGCGTTGGGATGACCAGGTGACTTGTGTCGAGGGGGAGCCATGGTCAGAGGTTGACCACAACACCTGGACTTTTTCAGTTTCTTTGATAATTTTACTCTTAGTTGATGTCCAGTTAGCTCTAAACAGATCACTTGACTTATCACACTTTTTATGTCTGACTTTAATGCTGACTAGACTGGTTTCCCCTCTGTTGGGGCAGTCCGGTAACTACAGCTAGTATTTTCTTTGTACTTTGTATCTTTTTCGTCCAAGAAGGCTCTTTATATATTATATCACTCACTTGCTTACAAAAAAAAAATACGTAAGTCCCCGTGTATTTAATCTGGTATCCTCTTCGACAAGGTAAAAGAAGGTATATCTGAATAATTAAAGAAAAAACAGATAATGTTGTTGCCATCCATGGGCACAAAACTAAAATTCTACCAAAGAGTACTGAAGCACCATATATTTTTGCATATCAGTGTGATGTTAAGAAAACAACCGCCAATACCCACGGAATCATCGACTTAGGAAAGCATAAATAAACGATACATAGTATAAACTGTCAGCAACGCATGTAGGCTGAGCAAAACACCAGCTTGTCCGTAGATGCAGAGATCATCAAGGTTTGTATCGACAAAAAAGAATCACAATTGAATCCATATAAACTTCACGTACCAATTTTGAGGAAAAAAAAAAAGGCTTTATGAACGGCCGGTGGAAAAATTCAAAATGGGATTCCGCCAAGACTTCCTCTATGTGCCAGTCCCGGGAACCGAGTACCTTCCTCAGAGAGAATCGACGGCCATGTTTCATTCCCTCTAAACATGACGGACAGAATAATTGTCAAAAGTGTTCAAAATAATGAAAATTTCTTCAAGAATAGGAAGCAATCTGATGTTGTGGCATCGCTGTGATTTATTAACTCAATTTCTGAACATGATAGAGTCACCAAAAATATGAAGGGATGTTATTCCTTTTTGCCCATGGAGGTAACTAGGACTTTTATAGCCATTACTAAGCTCATTTTGAAGTTGAAAGAGTGAAAAACTGACAAATGTGGAAACCATCATCTTAAAAGGCTCCATCAAAATAGGCCCATGGTCTTGCATGGTCCACCAATTCCTCTATTACCCTTTTGGCCTTTCCTTTGAGGGAAGTGAGAGAGAATACTTAAGCCCTGAGAAGCTATGCGCTTTTGGATAGTTGATCGATATTTGAAAACAAAAACGTTTATAGCCTGCCAATCTCCCCAATTGATTTGATGTTGTTATTTGAGTGATTGGAAACCCAAGCTCTCCAGGCCTCTTTAATATTTTGACCTTGACAGTGAGCTCCATCCTATCTTAGGTTGGTATTTTTTTATTAGTGTAATATGTAATACATCTAGTATACTTTTGTAATATGTAATATATTACATTATATATAATATATTTTACACATGTGCAATCTATATTACATATTACAAATATAAAAAATAAATGTAATACATATATAATATCTAATATATATTACATTTTTTTTTAATTAGATGAAGATATAAGATTACACATATATATTTTTGTAGATTTTACCAATCAAATCGTTAGGCAGAGTGGTCCCTTGTCCCATAAACAAGGGGGTCTCATACACCAATTAAGTGTCTGACTTAACCATGACCTTAAAAATGAATTATTATTACACAATTTTTTTTATTAAACACCAAATGAAGATACATTTTAAAAACCATTTTATTTTCCACACTCCTTTCCACCACCAAAAGGGCGGGGTCGGGGTCCTGTTGAACTCCTTTCCACCACCAAAAGGGCGGGGTCGGGGTCTTGTTGAAGAAGATCCATATTAATTTGAGTGTAACCTGCGTTTGGAGAATAGATTCCATGAGGATTGTATCATGGATTGTGTTGTGAGAGTAACTCGTCCTCTGATATGCCCAAGATTAAGTGCTCTGGTGTAAATTGTCGACCCTTCGATAAAGTCCCTCGATAGTCCTATCTGTTCAGCGTCCTTCCAACCTTGTTCTCAAATTGTAGTTCTGGTAAAGTCTGCAATCTGGTCAAGATGATAATATCCCAGCTCGTGTAGACGTTCAATGATTTCTTGGGGGAGAAAATGGTTTCTGCCATTAGCCATTAAAATGGTTTTTTTTTTTTTTTTAACCTATTTTTATATCTGAAAGATTGTAGATTTTGATAATTTTATATATAAGGTAATAACTGGGACATTTGTAGATCACAAATTGTGTTGTAAAAAATATGGAAATAAAAAAATGTTTTATGATTTTTTTTTTTTCATATTTTCATGTAGCCAAGTGGAAAATAATTACATATATACTATATAAATGGAAAGATTGTAGATTTTGATAATTATATATATAAGGTAATAACTCGGACATTTGTAGATCACAAATTGTGTTGTAAAAAATATGGAAATAAAAAAATGTTTTATGATTTATTTATTTTCATATTTTTATGTAGCCAAGTGGAAAATAATTACATATATATTATATAAATGGAAAATGTGTTCTAATTTCTTATAATTTATTTTATAGAAAATTGTAAAATGAATTTTATATTTAAATAAATTTGAAATTTTTTAATAATATGTTTTAACTTTTTTTTCAATTCTATTGAAAATATTTTAAATTTGAAAATTTTCACATAGTGAATGATCATATAGTGATGTTCAGAATAATTAAGTATATAATATATAAAGGAAAAGTATAAACTCAACAATTTGATAATAGAAAAATAATGGATGGTTTTTTTTTTCAACATATAAAATCTATAGATTAGACAATGTGTACCAAGCAAATTTTGATGATATCCATTTAAAAAAATTGTAAATGATCTTTAAATTTAAAAACACACTTAAAATGTTAAAATTGGAAATAAAATCACATTACATCCTCCTCATATTGATAAAGGGCATCCTCCTCTTTCATCTAGAAGATCCATCAACAACTCTCTTTTATAATATTTTTGGTTTGGAAATCCATGAACACCTCTCTTCTATAATATTTTTGGATTTCACGAAACGAACACAATAATGTAATAGCCTTATCGTCATCTTCGAATTTAACTTCCATACTAGTCAATTGAACTATAAGGGTATTGAAGGTATTTAAATGGTCAACAACTTTTGTACCTTCTTTCATCCACAAACTGTACAACTGTCTCTTCAAGTAGATTTTGCTCATCAAGGACTTCATCATATATAGACTTTCCAACTTGCTCCATAAGGCTAATGTTGTAGCCTCTCCTACGATATTAAACAGAACTTCATCCGCTAGACATAAACGAATGGCACTAAGATATTTCACATCCAGATCTTCCCATTCCCATTCTGTCATGGTTGTTGGTTTCTTTGACTTACCTGCCAATGCTTTTTACAACCCTTGTTGCACCAGTGAATCCTTCATCTTGAGCTTCCAGATCTCAATTTTTTTTTTATCGCTGAACTATTCAACTTCAAACTTCGAACTCTGCATCGTAGCCATTAGCACAAGAAGTCTCCCAATACCCACTGCTTATAAAAATCCTTTTAAATGTGGAGGAGTAATAAATAAAATTAAATGTGGATACTTAAATAAGGTTAAGTAATAACCCCAAAAAGTTTAAAATAATAAAAATTTATATTTCATAAAACCTTTTATATCCACTTTAATTTACTTAACATCCACGTGAGATTCACCTGACATAAAAGGTATTCTTTTAAAATACTATATTTTATCCTCCTTATGCATAATCATAAAAAAATCAACCACTTAATAAACTTTATAACTTAGCCTTTTCAAAAAACACCATACAAATATTTTCTTTGGAGGGAGATTGGGACTTGTGCAAAACCATTGGAGTATTATCTTTGGGAGATCGTGACCTTTACGATGCTCCCTTCCCTAATACATGCTAGCACTAATTTGAATATTGAAAACTCTGTAAGTGCAGAGGGAAAAATAGTGCTCCCTTCAAGTAAGAGCCCGCAGCCCTGATCCAGAAGTCAGCGCTCCCTTCAAGTAAGATCCCGCAGCCCTGATCCAGAAGTCAGCGCTCCCTTCAAGAAACCCATGCAACCTCTCCAACACAACGATCTCAACGTAGCCTCTTTTAGCAAGCGATTCTTCCAACTGCGACCTCCTCAACTTTAATACTAGTTGTTAGAATTGCAAACGTGGAAAACACAATTCACAATGATAATTAACAATCACACATATAAGGAACACAAATATTTCACGTGGTTCACCCAAACGTTGGGCTACGTCCACCAAGCATAGGCATCGATTGTCTTATTATTCATATCATGGAGATTACATCATCTCACTCACACTCAGTCATTTTGCGTCTACGGGCTTACATGATGTTATAATTCACACAAGAAACTGATTAATAAATGCAATCCCTATCCATATTCTCAGTTGGTCTATTTGTTTGTAACCAACGCAGAATAATAGGATCCAAAACTATTCTTGGTAATTCGTTGTCAACCAATCCCAACATGCAGCAGAGTGGATGCATTGAAGGAGAAAGAAATGATAGGTATACATTAATACCAGTCATTGGACCTCTCAACCTTGATCCATTGTTGTGTAACGATCCTCCTTGTTACGACGAGAAACCTCTTTAAAACAAGTGGATTTTTTTTAATTTTTTATTTTTTGTGTGCGTGTGTACAAGGTAACAAGACATCATACTCTGCGCCGCCACACGACGATGAATAATGACACATGTAACTATGATCTCAACATAAAGGTCTAAGACGCACATCAACATCTTCCAGTAATGAACAACAATCGACGGATAAATAAATAGCACTGACTACCCGCCCGTCCTACCCTACAATGGTTAGGACCTCCAAGACACATAAGCAACGCTCAAGCCCAGGTTCCCATCGATTTTAAACATTTAAGGTCTCAGGGCTGGCGACTGTTCTAAGGAATATGGAGGTGTCTATATCCCGCCCGACATAATAAGACCAAGCCTACTAAGCCAATGATAAAGACACAACCATCAAATCGCATTCAACAAGGTTATCTAATAACCCCCAAACTACAATAACCCTTACCATACTTGATAACCACTTTACCCTTTTTATTACTAAACCCTTGTGATAAATTACAATTACATTGAGTTTATATGTTTCAACCATAAAATTTCACTGACCTTACATGATAAAAACATTGCAATAAACAATGAGGAGCTCACATTCATATGTTATCAATGCTAACCTAGCAATCTTCCTGTTGCAAGAACCTTACATTTTATATGATACCCATCACAAGGAATTACAAGAACCTTGCCTAATCATAACCATATCATCACTATCTATCTTAAAATAACATTTCAATTAAATAACAAGATTTTACCTTTATTTGTTATGAATAACAATGACACTAACGATAACATTACCATAACCTAATCATATCATCACTTTTATATTACAATATTCAATTAAATAACAAGGAATTTACATTGTATTGTTATGATTAACATTTGGAACTACAATGGTAAGACCAGAAAATAGCCATATCGTTACGTTTATATTAAATAGTATTGCAATTAAATAACAAGGCCCTACATTTTATTGGTCACAGTTAACAATGACATCTGAGGACTCTTCCGTAAATAACCATATTCTTCTATTGACATTACAAAGACCATGCAATAAAAATAACATTAAATTCCAATCATGTGGTCCAACACTAAGGCTATAATTTATTTTAAGTTGGAATTAACCAATCCATTATATTTCAACCTATATTTTACAGTAGCGATATCGTTACACATTATACCATTTATAATATTCACTACAATACCTTTACAACAACGGTACATTAAGGCAACTATAGCATTACATGTCCTCTACAATAAATGTGCAATTGATTGAATAAAAATTTGATTTGTTATGGTTTAAACACCATTACGGGATCTTGGATGATAATGCAATAATCATTACTATAATATCAACCGACAGTTAATAGTCTCAACTCGATGACTTCTCTCTTATTTAGAAAGTTCTTCCATCGGTTGAGAGAGGAGTAGGGTTGTTTCATTTTCCCCGAATCAGGATATCAAGCGAAAGAAGCGCCTTCTTTCTAGGAGAACCAATGAGAGGAATTTCCAGTCAATAGTCGCGCTAGAGCAAGCCTAGTTACTCTAGCACATCCTAAGCTTATCGTACACTATTAAGGATGAACAAGCCCAACCCTCTAGGTAAATCAATAATGGCGCGTTGGTTCCGGTTTCGATCAACAAGCCTCGGTGTGGCGGATCAACGAGAATGGCGGAGAGGAAAATACAAGAAAAATTCACCAACGAAAAGAATGGTCAACTAGCTCGAAGATTTGAAGTTGGGATTTGGGGAAAAGAAAAG
>SNQJ01S0028211.1:80687-98303 GCA_010110895.2 Picea sitchensis | reverse complement strand
GAGAGAGTAAGATACCATAGAGATTTCCAAGCTATGTTTCAACTATGAGCCACATCATTGATACTGAGCCTTCTTGTCATGGAGAAGCAGCAAGTCAGTAGCTTTGGCAAGATGCCATGACCGAAGAATATCAGTCCATCATGAAGAATGATGTGTGGAATATTGTTCTGAGACCGGAAGGCAAGTCTGTAGTGACTTCCAAGTGGATCTATAAGATCAAACATGCAGCTAATGGAAGTGTCAAGAAGTACAAAGCAAGATTTGTGGCTAGAGGATTCTCTCTAGTGGAGAGAATAGATTATGAGAAAACATTTTCTCATGTTGCCTGATACACTTCCATTCGTACGATTATTTCCCTAGTTGCATCCATGGGTTGGAGATTACATCAGATGGATGTAAAGACAACCTTTCTCAATGGTGAGATTGAGGAAGAAGTTTACATCGAGCAGCCAGATGGATCTGTGACACATGAGAAGGAGTCTCATGTATGCAGGTTGAAGAAAGCCCTATATGGACTAAAACAGGCACCTTGTGCGTGGTATGAGAAGATTAATGGATACTTGATGAGTTTGGGCTTCAACAAGAGTGTTGTTGATCCCAACCTATACTATCACATTGTTGGTGACGAGTGCCTGATTTTGGTCTTATATGTTGATGACTTATTCCTCACCGGTTCAGAAAGTCTTATTGTTGAATGCAAGCATGCATTGACTTCTGAATTTGAGATGGACCTTGGTATGATGCACTACTTCTTGGGACTAGAAGTATGGCAGAGGACTGATGAGATTTTCCCGGTTCAAGGAAAATACACAATTGAGATATTGAAGAAATTTGGGATGACATATTGCAGATCCATGCCTACATCGATGGTGATCAATTTAAAGAAAATGAACAAGGCTTCTTCCGATTCAGGTGAGATTGATCCACATCTTTACAGACATCTGATTGGATCATTGATGTATCTGGTTAACACCAGACCTGATATATGTTATGCAGTGAGTGTACTCAGTCATTTTATGAGTTAGCCGAGACAAACACACTGGATAGCAGCAAATCATGTGTTGAGATATCTACGAGGCACAGTTGGTTATGGCCTGAGATATGCCTCTAGTGTAGACATGAGATTGCAGGGATATGTCGATGCAAATTTGGCAGGGAGCGCAATGGACCGGAAGAGCACATCTGGTTGTTGTTTTATCTTGGGATCTGCCATGGTTTCCTGGTGCAGCAGGAAACAAACTTATGTGGCCTTGAGTACCGCAAAAGCAGAGTACATTGTATTATGTGTGGAAGTCTGCGAAGCATTGTGGCTTCGCAAGCTCCTTGTAGAATTATTTGGTCATGAGATGGATTCCACCATTATCCATTGTGATAACCAGAGTTGTGTGAAGCTCTCTGATAATCCCGTGTTTCACAATAAATCGAAACACATTGAGATCAAATACCATTACATCTGAGATATGGTGCAGAGGAAAGCAGTACATGTGCAGTACCTTTCTACACACAAGCAAGTTGTAGATGTCTTCACCAAACCGCTTGCCAGGACGAAGTTCGAGTACTTCCATGAGAGACTTGGCCTGGTGGAGAATCCCTCCCTAGCTGAGAGGGAGTGTT
The DNA here is from genome assembly GCA_010110895.2 of Picea sitchensis. Taxonomy (NCBI): domain Eukaryota; kingdom Viridiplantae; phylum Streptophyta; class Pinopsida; order Pinales; family Pinaceae; genus Picea; species Picea sitchensis. The sequence continues at coordinate 96,689 of SNQJ01S0028211.1, read as the reverse complement.
GTTGATTGCAGCTCCATGAGACATTCTCCAAGTCGTTCTCCTCTGGACTAAGTTGAGACGATCTGTGAGAGAGCCCATGTGATGGGTGTGTCATACTCCTCTGGACTGAGTTGAGATGAGGAATGGTCTCTTGTTGTGCTCCTCTGGACTAAGTTGAGACAACTTGAGATGGTCTCCCGTTAGACTCCTATGGGCTTAGTTGAGTCGACTTGAGATGGTACTCCTATGGACTTAGTTGAGTTGATCTTTTGAGAGTGTCATCCCTGTGGCTGAGCACAGGTGGACGTGTCCCTAGTGGTTGAGCACTAGAGGATGTGTGGATCCCTTGTTATATTGTCTAAGAGTAAGATTTATTGTGTAACCCTAATTGTGTAAGGGGTACAAGTCAACCCCACCATGTAAAGATAATTAATATTTGTGTAAAGATTAATTATATCATTGATTTATAGAAGTCGACCCTATTGTGCCAATAGACACACCTATTGTTGTGTTAGGTCTTGTATAAATAAGAGAGTAGATCCCCATTGTGGATCACTCACACACACTTCATTGTAACATTCTTTCAAGCTAAGTGTACGGTTGAAGTGCGCACTTCTCTTAGGCACAAGTTTCAAGGTCATAGAGCACCCTCTTGTGTGCTCTAGGGTTTATGGTGTGGGGGGGTCTTCTCTTGACTCTATAGCACAGGATTGTTGGGTTTTCCCTTGATTGAGAAGGGTTTTCCCAGGGTAAAACTCTTGTGTTCTAGTGCATGGTTATTCTTCTTGTGATCTTGGTTACTACAACTATTGTATATTGTATTGTTGCATTGTTTATGGTTCAAGTTCATGCTAAATTGAAATAAACTACATGTGCATGAGCTAAGCATTAAAATTCAACACGAACATCTCCTGCAAGTAGACAACAGAACCTATGTTGGTCACAAAGGTAGCTCAAATGAGCGACACCCAAATTTCTCCCCCCATGCAGAAATTCCAAAGCAACGACTTGCCTTCCCCATCCTCCTTCCTCAAGTGCACATGACTGCCAGCCAGGGAAGCAAACTCCAGCTCCACTAGCTCCTCCAGTGATGGCGACAGCGACTTTGTCGGTTGTCCAATGATTGAAGAAATTCCCCGCGGCGGACTTCCTCCTCAATTCTCTCGCTCTCATCTTTTGTCAGGTTTCCTATGTTGGACTCATTTATAGTTTTGTTTATGTTGAATTACACTCTGCCAAGACATGATATGGTTTTGAATGCCTGGTTTCCCTCCATGTGCAGGGTTGTTTTTTGCCTAGTTTTTGACTCTCTGGTTTCCCAGTACAGGCAGGCCTAGACTCTCTGGTTTCTCTTCATTGTACTTTTACAGTATTATTAATGAACTAGCTCAGGTATTTACAAAAAAAAAACTTGAACAATGTTTACCATACAACCTTACAAATCACACCACCACAAATTGAGTAGAAAAAAAAATTGAGATCAAAGGGTCCATTTGCAAACAAGGATTGCACATACATTAGTACTCAAACTTGGACTATAATCTTCTAGGAATAGCATGGAGCACCAACTCCTTTGCTTCATTGGTGGCTATCTTTTTAATTTCACGTGTGATTTCAAAATGACTTTTTTTTCCTCAGATATATATTAAAAGAAAATCATAATTTTATTCATAAGAAAATAATTACATTTTGTGCATGCTTGTTGCATTTCCAACCAATAAAAAAATGGTCTTCAAGTATACTATGAGCACCTAACAAAGAGTCATGTTGGAGCTTTCCACAAAAAGGTAAAAATACTCCATTTACAGTCAAATGAAACCTCTACTACCAGCATCAAAATTTGCCAGTTTGTATCTAATGGCAGTCAAAACAAGAACCAATAATAGTCACTAGACTACACAGAGGTCCCAGACTGTCCATCCATGTACATAAATACATAAGAGACTTTAAAGTGAGCTACAGCCTACCCTCCCATGAGCTCAATACATTAATACCACCCTGTAAGAATAAAATAATAACACCTGCAGATTTCTCAAACATGGAAGCATCTAACAGATTCCAAGATATGGTCTTCTCTTGATTCTAGCACTAACTAAGTTCCAGCGTTCAACAACTGGCCAACTTTGAAAAGGGAACCCGTTTCTTGATTATTTTCTCTATCCACATGAGAAAAGGAAATGATATTAAAAGCAGCTTGAAAAAGTTGTACTCCCTCAAAGACGGGCCCTAGATTCAAATTTAACATCTTGTTTTCTCCCTTTAACCATTTGATAATAACTATCAAGTCACCAAAAATTTCTATACAGAATAGACCTTTTTCAACAGCAAACATTAAGAACAATTTCAAAGCAAATAATTCAGAAATATTATTTGTGCCTCCTCCCAAACTTTCCTTGAGCCTAAAAAAATTACTATCATTCAGAAAAAGGAGTCCTCCAATGCCACATCTTGAATGGGAACCTTGACTTTGCTCCATCAAAGAAGCCCAGAGCTCCAATCTTATCAATGGGTACATGGCCAATTTATCTATGCTTAAAGGGATTTGTTTGAGGGCTATAGCTTCCAAAAATAACCTTACTCTACGTGGCAAGTTGCAAAGAAGGAATTAATTTCCCTCAAATATACACGTGTTCCTCTCAAGCCAGATGCCTCACACTACTATTATAGGAATAGACTAGAAATCCTTCAATGCAGCCTTTGAAACCTATTTTTTGAAACAAATTGCTACCATATCTCCTGTCCAACCTCTGAATCCTGTGAAATTTTCCATTTCAAGCCATACCTGTTGTGCATACTCCCAAGAAATGAGTAAATGAGTCATTGTTTCCTCCTTTCCTTTACACAACACTCAGCAGCTAGGGCCTTGTTTAATCCTTTTTTGAAACACATCCCAAGTTAGGGCCTTATTCAGGATTGCCAACTACATGAAAAATCTTTGTTTCATGGCAGGCCTCATCTTCTACAGTGGTTTCCACCGCTAATGAGTATTTTTAGGTCTCTCCTCACCAAACATTGCTTTGTATCCAAACTTGGTAGTATAGAAACCTAGGGTAGGGTTTTTGGTCCATACTAGTGAATCTTCGTCCTCTTTTATTTCCACGTGCCTGCTCTTCAATCTTAATATATAATCTTCCCGTTGAGCTCCTTCATGCACTTTTAGACCCAGAAATTCTACACTTCCCATTCTTGTTACCAAATAGTAGTCAGTTCTAGAGAAGCAACTTGAACAAGACTATAAATGCATTCTCATGAAGAATAGTAAATTAGATAACCTAAAGCCTTCCCCACAACCAACCCAGGGGTCTGCTCCTCTCATACTCTCCTCATTCCCCACTTTCCATGTAAGCCAGCTACCTATCAAAGGGATAGCCAAGATCGTTGTGTTCCATACAATGGAAGCATTGAGAATAGATTTAATTGGCTTCCTAATATCGTCTACTAGAGAATCAAGTTCTATATATTTTTGGATCATTACCTAGCTCCACATCCCCTTGTTGTATATTAACCTCCACAAACATTTAGTTTCAAGAGCGTTCCCAAAGTGATAGATGTTTTTGAGACCCCATCCACCAACCTCCTTGGGTTTTGCTATACAGTGCCACTTAACCAGTGGAATGCCATCACTCTCTGTTTTACCTGCCCACATATATCTGAAGCTAGTCCTACTGATTTTCTCCAGCACCCCTTTTGGAATAAAAGACAAGTGCCAAAAACCTAGAATTGCCTCCAACATTGATTTGACCAAAACTAGCCTCACACCTCCAGACAACCACCTATTGCAGCATAATTTTATTCTCTTTGCAACTTTTTCTATTAACCGCCTCCAATCATTGATCTCATAGTCATGAAGCTTAATGAAAAACCCCAAGAACTTGAATTCCAAAATTATTCTTGAATTTTCAATTTTCAATTTTCAATTTTAAATATTTTATATTTTTTGTTTCAAACGTTTATTCTTAAATACCAATAATAATATCATAATGCAATCCGCTTCACTCAAGTCACTAGTTCATCTATATGTGAGCAAAATTGGAATGACAATGCTGTCATCCACTCCATTGAGCAAAAATATTGCTGTACCTCAATAAAAAGGTGTAAGATTTGATATTTTTTGCTCAAACCTCCATCTCCTATCTCAACATCTAGAGTATCAAGTTGGACACTTTAGAATGTGGTATTATGGTGGCTCCCAAGATAAAGACATCTAGTTTCCTTCGAAGGTTTTATGAAATAAAGTGAATAAATTACTAGATGGCATCACCCACAATGATCAACAGACTCAATCAGCACTCCAACAATAACATGAGGTGGAAGGTGGCATGGATTGAAATGAATTTGACTATTAGTCTAGACATTACTATGACTTGTCTGATGTTCAATGTTAGATCATCTATCATGTTATGTTGCATTAAGTGAGCATTACATTTTCCAAATAAGTAAAGTCAATAGGTTATTATGATATGATTATGAATCGCTTTAGTTAGATTTGAGTTGAATTGTGTTATATGATGTGATTTGATTTTGTATAAAATTCATTATGATGTAAATTGTGAATTTAATTCCATTTGTGTAATTTGCACAAAACCAGGGTTGATGAAGCATGTCCATAGGATTGATACTATATTACATGATTACCTCAGTAGAACCCTGGGAGTTCAAGTTCCACTGAAGAGGATAGAAGCCAGGTTCCCTTAAATTTATACATACACCAGTAGTGCTAGAAGTTGTGTATAGGAATGAACTCCTTATCAACCTTAATATAGATACAGTTCAGACCCATAAGCCAAACCCAACTGTACACCAATGCAACAGTAGTAAGATCCCAAAAGCTCAAAAGATTTACTCTGGAATGCTTAGCAGGTAATTGGTCCAAAAAAAACCTGTTTGAACAAGGATGCACGCATTATGTACTTTGCTTCAAGAAAGTGCAATTTGAAAGCTTGGGGTTTCAAACTGTTTCTAAACTTGTTAGCAGCAATTACATAGATCTTAACATGAAATATCAGTGTTATTTACCTGCACATGAAACATTTTTTTATTAAACCAACCCTTGCCACCACAAGGAATAACACCCAACTGTGGGAAGCTTAGGATTTGGGAAAATAGACTTTTTCAAGTGTTAGTCAGAAGCTGAAATGAAAAATCAAGAATTTATAAACATGAATGGCATGCATTACATAATGCAATTTGAAAGTTCGGGTGTTGAGAGTGTTTCTAATCTAAGCTTCAAATACATAGATTGTAATGTGAAGAACTGTAATGAGAGAACAAATCATAGAAGTCGTGGATTGGAATGGTAGATCTTTGGATACAGCTTTAAAAATAAATTAAACATGAAATCTAATATCACATTATGAATGAGATTTACACTCTCAGCAAAGGTTGCCTAAAAGCGGATTTTGAACTATATCTAGCTGGAGTGCACTGATTTCCAATTTAGAAATCCCAATAGCCAAGATCCTAAATATGTTATTTTCTGCTTGCAGCTTAATTTATCCCCAGAAAAACATTTCCATGGCCACACAACTGTCATCTTTTCTTTCTTACAATCAACACAAGTTCAACTCAGTTCTTCGTAGGTTACCATATGAGAAATGATCCCAAGGACTTGCCTTGGGGAATATATGATAGAATACCCTTGTGATTTGGAAATCTCATAACAAAAGCACAGCTCTGATAATACAAATCGCCTTAAGAAGAAACAAAAAGCGCATGCTGACTTTAATGACTGATTTGAGGCATGAGAAAATCTGCTGCAGAAGGTTTTATAATCGGAATATAAAAATAACTGAAGGTTGAACTACATCTGAATCTCTTGCCAGTCAGTAGTCCACTTCTGTCATATTCTGATGACAATATTTACATGGAACCACTTCACCTTCCATAAGCCTTTCAACAGCATTTGAAGGAAGGCCAATGAGTTCCAATGTCTTATCCCAAACCTTCATAGCAGAATCTACATTGTGTGCTTCTGCTGAAGCATTTGTTGGACGACAGTCACCAGAAAAATATGGACAAACTGGCCAATCATCAGCCCTTAAAACACTGCAATACTCTGGAATGTCGGGATCCGTTGCAGCAAATAATGTACTTCTAGCACCTACAAAAAAAAAGACACCCACAGCCTTAATAAACACATTCAGCAGAAATTGATATTTGGAAGAACCTGAGAGAGATATCTTTGATTGTGACAATTACAGAAATTACAAAATAGCTATTTCTGTTGACAGTAGGGCATCCATCAAAGTTCCATCATATAAGCATGTTATATAATTCACATACTCCCTACAAGTGATGGTTCTGGCTGCAAATAATTAACGTTTTTTTAATTGGAATTACTTTACAAAGAATGTTCAGACTCGTAAATGTTCCATAAAATAAAAATGACTAACCTTCTTGAGCACTAAAAAGGAAATATGGAATCAGGTGATAACCAGTCTGAATAATTCGAGGTAAGTCTCGTGCCTGAGCAGACGCCAGTGCAGTTAGGGAAGATGTAAATAACTATGAAAAGATTTAAACACCACAGTAACAAAGACTTTGAGATCGAATAATCAGAGACTTACTACATTTGTCATAACCACTCCTGGAGAAACACACATTACATTTAGACCAGCTTCAGAAGGTAGTTTTTTCTGGAGCACACTGCTGAACATAATCTGAAAGAGCATAAGCACCAAACCATATGTTATACTCAGTTGTATTTAAAAAAAAAAAATTAAAAAATAGTTTAGATTGATGCGGCCTCGTGCACCAAACCACATTTGCAATCAAACATGAGTGGCAATTTAGCAGCAAAACAAACTGCTAATACTATGATGTCTATAACAATGACACTCGTAAGATACTAAAGAATATAACTACAACACATCAGTCTTTCCCACCTGTGCAAGTTTGCTTCCTGAGTAACCAATGACACTGCTATATTTTCTCTTTCCAGATGTAACATTCAGGTCATTGGAGTCAACAAAACCTAAATGATGCATCTGTTAGAAGACAAAAATTGTGTCAATCACTATGACTCTACAATTTCCTTTGCAAAAATCCACATTCAACTGCCAACCAGCTCTTGACAAAGAAAAAAAAAATATTCCAATGATTATAAGATACAAAACAGAAAGAATTTCAAGCATGGCATGTCAATGTTAAAATATCCTTTTATTTGATGTGACAATGGACCCACTATGCCATGGCCACCATCTCTGCCATCGCTAGGATTAGCAATTAACATAGAAGACACAAAACTTACATTTGAGTTGACATTCACTACTCGAGAAGGAGAACCTCTTATTAGAGAGGGTAGGAGCAAAAGAGTAAGAAGTGCCGGAGCTAGATGATTCACTTGCATATGTTCTTCAAAGCCATCTTTAGAAAAAGTCTGAGGTGCTGGCAAACATATTCAAATATCAGATTCAACATTTTACCCAATTCATAATTTCACCACATATCCTTAACCCCAGCCAAGAAGCTTAGACATAATAACGCTGTGGTCCGAAAAAAATATTCTTGACATTGATAGCAGTGTAAGAGTACTAGAATAACTTGTAAAGAATAATACAAATATTACTTTGATTAATAATATTCACTGGCCTTACAACACTAACATGTGTTAATGCGGGAAAAATATTTAGTACTAAAATTTCCCATAAAAACCACAAAACATTACGGAAATGATGTTGCATTCCTTAACAGAAGATTTCCCTGGTTTATAGTATAAAGATGAGCGAAGTTTCAAAAAACAAAACAATTTTATAGCTCTAATATTAGGATTGTAACTTTCCCTAGATATCACAACAACGGACCTAGTAATGGAAGGCAACTCCATGTTAGTAATAAACTTAGACGGCAGTGAAAGAGAAATCGAAGTAAGCAAGCTGGAAATTCAGTTATTTTGTGAAGCAAACAAAGGGATTCAGAGACATTTCAGGAGTATCAATAAGGGAGTATACCGATTGGTATATTGAATGGCAAACAAGGGAGTATTGTTGCAACTTGCAAGTAAACCAAAGTTGGACAAAGGAACAAAAATAATGATAATATGGAGAAGACTGGTTTACTCGTGTAAGAGGGTTGATTTTGACAAAGACCCAATTGAAGAAGTCTATATTGTGCAGTTGGACTGGAAGCCGAAACATGGGCCTTATAATTAGTCAAGATGAAAACAACAACATGATTACTTCCTTGAATGCCTATATCTGTACCTTACTTTCAGAAGCAAAAAGGGATAATCAATTAAAGATTAATACTAGTAATTACCATGCAATGAAATAAAGTCAGTACAAAAGCACAGGCAACAATCATATTAGGTTTGTTGTGAACTCTAGAGCTGATTGATAAATAAGCAGACTGAAGTATCCATTCTCTTTAATGTGCTAAGAAGCAAAGTTTCCTGGATACTTATATTACCCCCTGGGCAGTACCCATACCTGATATACCTGCATCCAGATGACCTCCTCCTTTACAAAGGAAAATCAACATATCCCTGTACCCATAGTTGAAATTGTTTTCATCCTTATTGCACCCACACCCACACCCAAATGTCTCTCTAGTTCGTAACTTTGTATTTGCAGTAAACATGAGATCTAATGTTGTGGATCTCTGTTTTTTTAAATTGTATCTGCATTGGATATGGCAGTGGCTTGGTGGCTGGCTCTACTAGCTTCACACTTGGAAATCTATGCAAAGACTAGTTCTTTGGAAATCCTAACATTAGTAGTATAATCGTAATAATGAATCTATGGACCATTGTAAACAGTTGGCAAAATCATACACCAACATTTTGTAAAACAATGTAATTGATACAAATACTCTTTTTCCTAATAATAAAATTATAAAACCTTAAAGATATAGCTCAGAAAAAGATTGTCACTTGTTAAGGATTATATGCCATACAAGAAGAGTGAAACCAATGTCACCTGAAAGGGAGATACAGGTACAACGGGTACAACTATTGGAAATGCCACTTCTGAAATTCAAGGAAAGGGAAAATGTAATAAATATTATTTCATTTATATTTAAATATAATTTTTAAATATTCATGGATAATAGAAAAAAGTTAAAATCTACTTCATAAAGGTCATGTTGGAATATACGTTTTCCTGATTTTTTTACCATGCCTTATCTGTTTGGACTTGTGCATGAATGCCAGCCCACTTATGAAAAGAATAAAACAATATATATTTAGGGGGCAGAAATGCTCCTTATGTACAATAAAGTTGAAACTGTCAAGAAACAAACAAGGAAATGTTTCCCAACGATTTCATACAGGAGAGTGTGGGAAACATTTTCAGAGAGCTTCCAAGGGATTTCATACTGGCTTCTGTACCACAAACATTTCTCATATGGAACAATGGGGCAGGGCCAAAGTTCCAATAACAAAGAATGAAACCAATTGCACTTTCCACAAACTTTTATAAAGATATCAAACAATGCGCTCCGGTAAAAGCATTGGAAATCTTATCTCTTAGAAGATTCCATTGATGATTTACCTCCAATGGAGAAAATGCCCGCATTATTAATCAGAACATGTAGGGGACCTTGTCGAGCATTCCAAGCTGATGCAAACTTTCCAACAGATTCTAGCGAAAGAAGATCTAACTCCATCACCTGGATAAAAGAAGCCATGGGATGACATCAGGACGTCCAAAGAAATGTTAATTTGCGTAAGTATCTAGTACCAGAAAATGCAAAAACTTCTCATTATAATGCTTATAGGAACAGAAGCATTTGCAATGTCAACCACTTCCGACCTGGTGTCTGAATTCAGCAACCACAAGGCCACTACCCAAATCTTGTTTAACTTTATATCTGATAGACATTCTCTTCAATTCATTTACAATGTTTATGGTCAAAAGCAAAGAAATTGGAATATACGCTAAGATTTACAGCAGAAATTTCTAGGGAAGCAAAGAACACTGCAAATGCATTCAGCTGTATTGCTTAAGCAATCTTAGAAGTGCAGAAATTATCATCAGCATCCAGAACATTTGTACATTTAACAATAAAATGTTATAAATCAATGTCGTATTGAAGTATAAACAGTAATGTTAAATATGTTGACTCCCAAACCTGCATTTTGATAATATTCAAGTCCAAACAACAAAGTGCAACTCTAGGGCAACTTTGCGACACTGCCTATTGTCACTGCAGTTGCTGTCCCTCTCACTTTAAGCTGTTTCTTTTCCAACTCAAGGGGGAATCCCTAATTAAGATCACTACTCTGTTCTTAACTGCTGGTACAAAATCGGATGAGAGAAATGATGTGTTTTTTAGGCATTTTAGAATAATTTAGGGTCGAAATCAATCAAGAGAAGTACCTTATCATATGGGCTATGAAGTTAGGACAACAAAGAACCCTGAGAGTGAATGGAGAATGCATCGTAAAGCTACTAACAAAAAAGCTGTGCAGCTTAAGTGGGCCTAATGGTTAAGAACATGTGTTTCCTCCTTGGAGGTCACAGGTTCAAAACCAGAGGGGGGTAGAGTCTGTACATGTAGGCCCATTGTGATAAAGCTAGAAGGGTAGACGACCCCAAGTGGGACGCCTCGGCTCTTGCTAAGTCACAAGTTATCAGTACATCTGGCTTGTGGGCTGTTGTATATATTCTTGGGTTATACCCATAGTTAAAGAAAAAGCTACTAACAAAAAACCCAATGAGCAGATATCAACCAGATTTATGTGCTACAGCCAAGTAAGATGTTCAAAAATGATGCAATCTCATATCCAAGTCACATTTACAGCTATACATGACACCATATATGAAATAAAGCTATTTGGACAACCTTCTTTATTGAATAAACAACCAGCAATACATCATATCTTGAATCTGATTTTACAATAGGTTCAAGACAACCGTAACCTCTTCTTTAACCAAGAACAACCCACAAAATATAGTGAAAACAGCCCCAGCCAAGAAGGTACAGAAGCAAATGCAAGATGGCAACGTTAGCACATGAACATGATCTCAAGAAAGAAGAAGAATGGGAGCTTTAAACTGTCATTAACCTTTCCACAATCAACCTGCAAAAGAATGAAGAGTAATTCTATCTCTTGGGGAGAGTCTTAACCCTCATGAATCCATGCCTTGCAAATGAAATGAGATCTCCTTTTATAGCTTCTCGCTTCAACCTATTCCCATTAAAATATCATTAAGAGGCATCTCGATGCTTTCATAGATTGGGCACTCCTCTTCTCAAGGGATATTTGACTTGTTTTTAGGGTTTGAAAGTAGCCCCAAGGACTCATGTCATTGTCTCATGCTAGGTGCTCCTCTTTTGGGTGCTTTTATCCTCATTTAGGGGTTTGACCATGTCAACAACACCACATGGCATCTCCTCACGCAAGAAGCTCTTCTCCAAATAAAGACCTTCACAAAGGTGAAATATGCCTCCAAATACATAGAAGTGCCTCTAAATATGTAGAAGTGCCCTGATTTGTCACATGAATGGGGTCTCATGTTAATTCTTACCCTCATCCATGCTAGTGCTCCTCATCTCTTCACACTTAACCTTCACATTGGGGTTCATTCATTGTACAAGACATTTTTTGACTCATCCTTTAAAGCACAAGTCCTTAGAAGGGTGCCAAGTATCATAACTCTTCGAAGATGACATTCTCAAGTACACAGCGCACACAATCCAATAACAACCCCAAGTGCTAGCCTTCATGGTCCTGATCTAGCCATGAGAAACAAATGCAAGCATACTAGGTTAAGATCACACCAAAAGTGTCCTCCAAGATTCTGCTCATAACCTACAACTGCCACTAATCTCCAAAGGATTCACACCTCTACGTACTACATGTTACCTCCCAAATTGTACTTGATGATAAATTCCCTAATCCACAAGATATAACCCAAGAGGGAACTACTAGGACGGCCACCACTACCACCTAAGCAACCTATCCTCTTCACTTTAGGCCGACTCTCTTCCAGCTCAAGGGAGGTATCCTTAATAGGATTACTAAAGCTAAGCAATGAGGCCAAGGTGAAGTGAGAGTAGCTTTAGTAAAACAATGTTTTGGGGTATTTTTAGAATATAAAAGAGGTGATGGAAGGAAGTAGAGATTAGTGCCAAATCCAACAAGGGAAATGGATTCAAGGTGAATCAAAGGGGGCTTATGGAGTCAAGAAGAAAACCCCTCATCAAAATTGGTCTATTTCATCTAAGGATTAGGATAAAGAGACCAGAACCCAGGGGGGAAAATAATCTCTTATCTAATCAAGATTAAGAATGAAGACCAATGACCTACAAGAAGAGGTCCAAAAGGGAGCAACCTTCACCAACAAGATCAATTGTAGCTTGATAAATGAATTCAACACCCTTGCTAGGGTTCCTAAAATGGATAGACAAAGCAAGGCATCAAATAATTATCAAACTAACAGAGGAAGAAGGAGAGGAGTTACCCCAAAGCATCTTCCCTCCAATGGAAGAATTTCCCTTCAATGAATCGATCTAGTTAGCTTGTAGAAGACTTGGGCATTCAGAATCAATATCTATGCACCAAATAGAAACCAAGATACAAAAGCTTCAAGAATTGACACCAACGTCCACAAATAAAGAACCCTTATACATCCATATGCTCCAAGAAAAGATATGTCAATTAAGATACAATGAGTGGAAGCTCCAAAAATCCAACCATGAGTACAAATGAGGAAGGGCTACTCTTTATATAGATCCTAGCTCAACTTCCTTTACAATAGAATAATAATATCTTATGTGAAAACTTTAGATCTAACCTAGGGAGGAGTAAAGAATTATTTCCTCCAACTAATTATTCAACAATACATAAAATAATGAAGTGGTCAAAGCTAACATGTACAAGTCACCAACAAAATAGGCTCAAAAAAGTGGGACGTCCCGATCAAAGAAGGAAGAAGTATGAGTTAATGGTGCAACGTCTAGCCTTCAAAGACTTCTAAGTGGATAGATCCACAACCAACACCTCAAAGTAGGCAATGAAAACCTCCTAGATCTCCTCCAAGGTGGTTGTGTAGCTCTCCAAGGTGAAACGTCCCAACAAGTAATGAGTAGTAGCTCTCCAAGGTGAAATGTCCCAACAAGTAATGAGTAGAAGCTCCAATGAGTGGACATCTCACCTAAAATTAGCTCCAACAATCATATGTGAGGTCTCCAATGTGTAACCTTCCCCTCAAATCATACCAACCACCTCCCACAAGCCTATGAGGGTTAACAAGGTCCACACATGCCAAATAGATGCAACCTCCAAGGTGGTATGTGCCTCAAAGTATGGTGATGTGGTTGAATGTTGCATGAACTATGATATAGCATGGCATGAATGGATCAAGTGCATGAAGAATAACCCTCGAGTGCCTAGGGCACTGTATAGATGCCTTAGGAGTTGTGAAGATGCATCGAGAGTTATGAAGATGCCTCATGAGTTGTGAAAATGCCTCAAGATTTGTGCTCAAGGTAATACCATGCTCCATGCTATCCAAGTAACAAACCATGTGTAAACAAGTGAGTGTATGCCAAGTGCTCTATGCCATGATGAAGCCCATGCAAGATCCACTTAGCCCCAAAATGCTAGGCTGCTCCACAAAGGGATCCATACATCCTCACGTACAATCATCTAGCAAGGAATCAAGAGTGGAGACTAGAACATCACATGATCAAGTGTGGTGCTACCTCTTATGATGAGCAAGTATACCAAAGAAAAACACCATCAAAACCTCTAGCACGTCATCATCCAAGTCATAATCCAAAGAACCAAGTGAACACCCTAACCATCCAAAGCTCTTTGTGATGAAAATCACAAGGGTAGTGAAACAATTCACTAGTACAAGCCTCGTGCAAAATGAGGGGTAACAACTGACTCCAACTTGGGGACATGTGCTCTTCTTGGGAGTGCATGAGAACCTCAAAATCTCGACATGTACCTGTTAGCAATGAGCACTATCATCAAGAAAAAATATGTGGCGAGATGGATCCACATCAACATCCCTAAACACCAATTTTACATAGTCCATTACATCAATAGTTCAAAATTGGGTTTCACAAAACCAGGTGTTATCCACCAAGTTGCACTAGGATGGACTTGCAGTTGAGCCGCCAAAGATTGAGCAAACAGTTGGTCAAAATTCAGAGTTTAGAAGTCGATCCGGTCAAATTGACCACCTTTTTTCGCATTTCCATCCCCTATGGGGCATTGTAATAAGATGAGGTTAGCATGATGATTTTGTAAAAGGCTTGGCCTCCTAAGACTTGATCATGAGTACAAACTCTAGAGTGTTTTTTTTCATTTGTTAATTATTTCTTGCCTGAAATTCATTTTAGGAGAGTTATAATTTCTAAGTTTTTCCACTCCAATACCTCCAAAGCTGGAGCGTGTACTGATGGTTAGGCCTTAGCTTGGAAAATCTAATTCTAGTGTCTAAATGTTTAAATTACCATGCTAAGTCATCAATATTGAGTCATATGGAAATTGCGCTAAGTCCCCCTTAGTTTTTTTTAATGTCTTCAGTCAATAAAGAATTTCTCGTAAAACGGGATTTTTTAATTGTAATTGGTAAATAAGTTAAAAAAAGTAGTACTAGGAGGCATTATATGCCTTGTGGGTATTCGTTTTCACATCCAGAATACCCACTTTACCTAAATACCACCTTTTCGAGGGTAAATATTGAGTTTTACTCAAGAAAAAATGATTTTCTCTCGAAAATGGTAAATAAAAGACAAAAATCAGCAAATGCTATTTTGTGGAAACATGTTTTCAGTTAACTCTCTCTCTCTCTCCCACTTCATTGTGACTTAGTGACAGTTAGAGTGAGTTAAGTGGGGAGTTCTCTCCACTTGATGGAGATCCCAAATATTATTGCGCACCTCCTTGAGTAGATGGCGCATTATGGAGTGGATTGATGATCCCAAGGGAGATATCCACCTTCCCTTGGCCACTTGGCCCACTCTCCCACTCTTTATCTTCACTAGTGGCGAGTTAACTCACCTTATGTGAGATGTGACTCGATCCCACACATCCAATTGTCACTTGAGCTTTGGGATGTGCGCCCTCCACATTGGGATTCTCACCCCAAATGCTATAAAACTAAGTCGACCCCTCCTCTTTTGAGTTAGTTGGAGATTGGGGAAAGAACTTGGCTATTGTAATGTTGTTGTAATACCCTTTTAAGATTGAATAAAAAACTTTGGAGGTCTATGGTGCTTGTATCAATGTGTGGATGCTTGGATAATTGTGCTTAAATCTAAGGTAACCTTGTATTTTGTTCAATTTTTGTATATCTACTTCATTTAAGGCCTTGGAAGGTGTGTTGACACATATTAGGGTAGGATCTACTTAATTATTATGTTCTTTAGATCTTATTATCTTCTTATATCTAGAGATTTAAAAGTTGCATGTTTTTATGATGAACTAATGTGTTCCTTCAAGTCTCTTTTGTAGGAAGTTCATTATCTAACAAAGTGTTTGCAAAGGTTGAACAGGTTGCCCAAGCTTGGAGAGGTGTTGGATTGGAGATCCATCTTTCACTCTTTTCAAGAAATTGAAGAGAAAACACCTCTTTCACTTACCAAAGGACCGCATAGCCCAAGATTCAAGACTTGAAGAAAGACTCTCTCTCTCTCTCTCTCTCTCTCATAATTTTCAATATTCTCTTGGTTACTTTCCCATTGCATGCAAGTAGATTTCAGTTTCTAAGCTATATTAAAGTAGATCTCATGCATGCATGCTACATTTAGATCTAGATCTAAGTTTCATTTCCATATCTAAAGCTAGATCTAGATGTAGAAGTCACTTTTTTGTAAATATTTTCTTCTAAATTTTAAAGGCATAAAAGTGAGTAGTTTAGAAGGTTGCTTCATTGTTAAATCTAGCTATTTAGTGTCATTTATTTGCTGTTTTGGGACAGAAAATAAAATTCATTAAAAGAGCTCTCTTTTAGCTTAGTTTTATTGTTGAAAATTAACAAAAAATCTCATTTTTGTACTTAGAAATTTTCTGCAAGTTTGGGCTTTGAAGTTTATGCAGTGTTACCAGAAGCGCCCCCCCCCCCC
>SNQJ01S0028211.1:63352-73873 GCA_010110895.2 Picea sitchensis | reverse complement strand
GCACCACTTGTCCTTATGCAGTCGTGAGAGTGTGTGTGACAAATGAGCTCTAGCGCCCTCTTATTTATAGTCCTCCAAGTGACCTAACTAGGACGACTTCTACTTCTGGAGGATAATAATTTAATATAAATTGTTATCTCGAGATGACTTGTCTTCTAAGATTATTTCCTAACCTTCTAGGGTTTCTCTTGCTTCCTAGAATATTCTAGACTCGTCAAAGGTTACACGTAGAGGTTAATACCTCCCACAGCTACCGTAATATCAACACTCCCTCCTAGCTAGGGAGGTATTAAAGGCAATGGTCTTAAGCACAAACAGACCATTCAACCGGTAGCATCATCATAGCCATGCAGGCCATCTCATGATCAAATCACGAGCACCATCATCACTATCCAACTGGATAGTCTCCATGGCAATCAGAACAATGCCATCCAATATAACACAACTATGTTTATTCATAGTAGTATACAACTACTATCCAGTGGTACACAACCACTACTAGTAGCACACTCCTACTAACCAGTGACACGTAGTCACTACCAGTGGATCACATCCACTACAGTGGCATACAGCTACTGTCCAGAGACATACAGTCTCCACAACAATCATATCATTTGATATCAACCTGCATCAACAATATCATGATACAAACCGAGTCATCTGGGCCATTCTTCCACTCACATCTGTGAGATCTGGAAGAGCATCTGCCCTCGGAAAGTTAAACATCAGCCATAGGCTATCTGGACATTCTTCCCAAGCATAGAAGAATAATTGTCCCTGATTTCTGAACCTAGACCATTCAACCTAACTGGGCCATTCTTTCGACACTAATCATAGTGCAACCTGGAGAGAATGAGTCTGCCCTAGGGAATGACTATCCCTGATTGTTGAACCTGGACCATTCAACCTAACTGGGCCATTCTTCCGGCACTAATCACAGTGCAACCTAGAGAGAATGAGTCTTCCCTAGAGAATGATTGTCCGGACCATTTCCTACGGAAATGACTGTCCTGCACCAACCTCCTATATCGAACCATTCTTCGAAACTGCTCACAACTGTGAACTTCGAAAGAATGACTGCCCGGAGAGGCGAACCATTCAACTTGACCACTTCTTAGAGTAACTACCAAGGAGAATGACTGTCCTAGACCATTCCCCCACACTGGCCACAAGGGGAATCGTTGTCTATGGTACATCAGCAATCTGTCAGACCATTTTCGTTATGAAAATGATTGTCCGTTCTGGACCACTTTCTGAACTGGAAAATGACTGTTCGTCGGAAATCTTGGACCACTTTCCAGACTGGAAAGTGACTGCCTAACCTGGACCATTTTTCGAACTGGAAAATGACTGCCCATATATCAATAACATATCAATGCTCCTCCCAACCTGGGGAGCAATCACTTCCCTTTCCAATAAGGAAGTCATCTCCATGAGTCCCATCTTGTCCCTTAAGTACACAAACATTTTCATCTTGGACAGAGGCTTTACCAAAATATTTGCTATTTTCTCATCAGTGGAGATATACTGGAGAACCACTTCTCCCCTCTGGACTTTTTCATGGAGAAAATAGTACTTGATCTCAATGTGCTTCGACCTGTCATGGAACACCGAGTTCTCTGAGAGCTTCACACAGCTCTGGTTATCACAATATATCACAGTCGAATCCAGCACCTTATCAAACAGTCCAGAAACCAGCTTACGGAGCCACACCGCTTCCCTACAAGCATCACAAGTTGCAATATATTCTGCTTTTGTAGTGCTGAGTACAATAGACTTTTGTTTCCTGCTAGCCAGGGATATCGTGGCAAAACTCAAACTGAAACATGTCCAAGAAGCACTTCTTCTGTCATCTGCACTCCCTGCCCAATCTGAATCGATAAATCCATGCAGTTGTATATCATAACTCAAACGTCCCACGAAGATATTTCAAGGCATGCTTTGCAATTATTCAAATCTCATGGCTAGGTTCCAATTGGAACTATTTTCACAGCAAAGCAAATATTCGGCTGAGTATTCTCCAAATACATTAACGAGCCATTCCATTGTCGATACAGGGATGGGTCTACTGGATCAGAGTCTCTCAACTTCTTCAGATCATTTGCAATCCATCATTCCGGACTTTTGAAGAACCATTTCGATACACTTCCTCTGTTATAGGAAGTTTTCACCACGCTTATGTTGTACATGAGAGGCTTTGCACCAAGTTGCTTGAATCCATACAAGGTCTTCTTCTATCTGCATACATGGGTCTCTTTTTGGTATACCTCAAAACCTTGAGGTTGCTCTACATATGCTTCTTCTTCAATTACTTTGTTGAGAAGAATAGTCTTTACATCCATCTGATGTAAACTCCAACCCATGGATATTGCAAGAGATATAATGGCTCAAGTAGAGGTATATATGGTTACTGGAACAAGCTGTCATCATATTCTTCTCCCTCCTTTTGGGAGAACCCTCTAGTTTTGAATCTTGCCTTCAATGCTTCCTTTCATAATTATTTTTCACAATTTCTCACATACATTGTTCTTCATCACAGCTTCCTTCCATTCCTTCTACTTGACTGCTTCTAGTGGGTTCAAACCATGTTGGTAGTCTTATGATTCTCGGTATAATAATTGGTTCAATTGGTTGTTCTGGCTTTTCTTTCTTTCTTGGAATCTTCATGTTCTTCCTCATGTTCCTCTTCAATTTTGGGGTCTGTAGAGTCTTCTATAGATTCCATGCCCTTCTTGAAGATTCCAACTTCTTCTCTTCATCATAGGAATGTAGATGGACAACCAAGCATACTCAAAGTTTCTTTTTGAATGGCTACTACTTCCAATGAAGAACATGGATAGATACTTCATAATCTTTACGGATTCTTCAATGGATCATATCATTGGGGATTAGCTCCCTCCTAATCCCAACTTTATGCTTGAATGAACAATATGCATACTCTTCTTTTGGAATTTTGTAATCAGCTCCCTCCATCTGAGAGAGTCCATGCTTTTTCATCTGCATCCTTATTGCTTTCTGCAAAGTGTCACAGTCTATTCTATTTTCTTCTTGATTACTGATTTCTTTCTAGTCTGACTCCTTTCGGGTTTCTTCAAGTTTGATTGTGATTGCGACCCATCTGGAAGTTTTTACTTATGTAATAGCTTCCACAGGCGTTGTCACCAAAGGTTGTCCACGTACTTCATCCTGTTTAGATACATTGCTTGACTAGTAGTCATTGTAATGGCAATCCTTATCTTGTTATTCTCCCATAGGTATCTGACTATGTTATCTTCTAAGAAATAGATACACATGATATGTACAAGAACTATGTAAACATGGTGTGTACAAGGACTATGTTACAGAAGAATATTGTTACCTTGACTAGAAGAAAAAGTATGCTTCATCCTGCTTGACTTTCTTTGAGCGTTCCTTTTCTTTGGCAACTGTTGCTTCGTGTGTTTCCTTCCTTTTCTTTAACTTAGGACACTGGTTCTTGTAGTGACCATATTTTCGACAGTTGAAGCATTGTATTTTTGACATATCCTTTTCTTGATTTGGTTTCTTCCTTTAGCCAAACTTCTTCTTATTCCTAAATTTCTTGAACTTTGTTGTGTAAGCTTGATCATCATCTTTCTTTTGGGATTTCTCTTTTGCACTAATCCTTGATTCTTCTTGTGCACAGCAAGTCCAAAGTTCTTCAAAAGTGGGATACTCCATTCTTATGTTCATGCTTGCAGCAAATGTATCCCATGTCTTGGGAAGGCCATTAAGTACGATATTTACTAGTTCCTTTTCTGAAATGATTTCTGTTGAAATATTGTAACTGCGAAGAATATTATAATTATAATTGAGTTATTATTATATAGATCAAATCCCCTTTTGTGGATTGATCATGTCGGGTCTTCTATAAGACCAAATCCCCTCTTGTGGATTGGTCAAACCATATTCATATGGTGGTATTTGAGAAGACGACCCCTAGGGTTTATTAAAGTGGTTTTAACCACTATTGGAAGAAGTCGGTCCTGCTTGGTGAAGAGACATAACCCTAGCGCCCCCTCAGCTAGTATAAATAAGTGAGGATGGTGCCTCATTCATTCACTCACTCACACTTCTAGTGCACATCTTTTGAAGGTAGTTGCAGTTGCAAGAAGGAGAGAGAGGTGCATGCTCGGTCCTAATCTTTTCTTGGTGGTTTTGTCTTAAGTTTTGGCATTGTATTGGCAATCTATTATTGAGGAAGTTTTTGTTAGGTTTTCTCCCCCATGAGGGTTTCCCAGGATAAAATGTTGTGTACCTTGTGATTGTGTTTCTTTCAATGATCCTACTTATGT
Organism: Picea sitchensis; assembly: GCA_010110895.2. Taxonomy (NCBI): domain Eukaryota; kingdom Viridiplantae; phylum Streptophyta; class Pinopsida; order Pinales; family Pinaceae; genus Picea; species Picea sitchensis. The sequence goes on along the minus strand of SNQJ01S0028211.1, from coordinate 69,560 downwards.
TGTTATGCTCTAGTAAATTGAAAAGAACTTAATAACAGCTCTAAATTTAACATGGTATCAAAGCTTGACTGAATAGAGCACCTTTCACTAGGCATCCAAAAACGTCATTGTTGTCGTACAAGGAAATTAGGGCTTTTTATTGGAAGGGAATTTCTGACTAAAAACCATCGAGGGAAGTGCACCCTACCCTAGCGCATCATTTGGCAGCTTGAGCGCACCTTTTCAGTGGCCAGAGCCTCCGAAAAGTCAAATCCTAGTTTTGACTGGTACAAGAAAACCAGGAAACCAAAACCAATACCAGAAGTACCAATCCAGATTTGCACAGGTCAAGTTTCAAGGGATAAAACTTGAAATATTTTAAAACAGACAGCTCCAGCCTACTTTCCTCAGCCCAACGCACCTCCTGGTAAGTTCAGATACACTTTCTAAGCACTTTCATTTGCTGGTCATTTTCCTAGCTCCACGTCAAGATGTCTACAAGCACTAAGCTTGTTGACAAGTTAGAAGGTGTGGAAAACTTTCGTGCCTGGAAGTACAGAATTGGACTCATTCTTGAAGAGAATGACCTGGCAAAATTCATAAAAGAAAATGTACCGGAACCCGAAGAAGATGCAGCCAAAGAAAAGTACAAGGATATGGTTAGGGCCAAAAGGATAATTGCAGACTCCATTAAAGATCACTTGATCCCTCAAGTGTCTTCTAACAATACTCCAAAAGAGATGTTTGATGCCCTAACCAGAATGTATGAAGGAAAGAACATCAACCGGAAAATGAATCTGAGAACCCAACTCAAGAATACAAAGATGCAGAAAGGAGAAACAATTCATGACTATTTCTTTAGGGTTACTCATTTCAAAGAACAGTTAGAAGCAATTGGAGACAACTTGGATGAAGATGAACTCATCATGACAACTCTTAATGGTCTCACAAGACCTTGGGATGCCTTCGTCCAAACTATTTGTGCAAGAAAAGAGAAACTCCAATTTGACAGTCTATGGGAAGAATGTGTTCAAGAAGAAGCAAGAGTAGCCGACCGAGAATTCGTACTATTAAAAGATGAAGATCAAGCCCTAGCTGCTCATACTAAAGGAGGAAAGAAAAGGTCTCATTTCCAAAAGGAGACTCACCTTCATAAAGAATCTCACTCCCCAAAGAGATTCACCCACTTCCATAAAGAATCTCACCCTCCAAGGAGATTCTAGAAATATCATAAGGGTCAAAGAAAAGAAAAAGATTTCTCCTCTTATCAATGTTATCATTGTGATAAGATAGGACACATTGCTAAGAATTGTCCTGCCAGAAGGGAAGAATACAAGAAGAGAAATAACAAAAGACATCATGCCCATGCAGTTGAAGATGATGAGCCACCCAAAAAGGAGACTAAAGAAGAAATTGAAGATTATGTTTTGTGATACCTGGAGAAGATACTTAGCTCTTAAGCACATGATAGGAACTCCGATGAGAATGAAGGATGTATCCTATGTACCAAAAGAAGGAGGTTTGTACTTAACCACTAAGATGTATGCAGTCCAATGCCATCAACCTCTCTAAGTGGGTATGTATACTATGTGTCATTTATAGATGATTATTCTCGCAAGACCTGGGTTTATTTCTTGAAATCAAAAGATGAAGTACTCGGAAAGTTCAAGGAATTCAAAGCCTTGGTAGAAAATCTCTCTGAAAGAAAGATCAAGATACTCAGGTCAGATAATGGAGGAGAATACACCTCAAATGAATTTGGAAGCTTTTACATAGATGATGGGATTAAGAGGGAGCTCACCACTCCCTATAATCCTCAACAAAATGGTGTAGTAGAAAGAAAKAATAGAACAATAATGGAAGCAGTAAAGACTATGATCCACAAGCAAGATCTTCCAATGCACTTATGGGTTTAAGCAGCAAGAACAACAGTTTATGTCCAAAACAGATTATCCCATAGTGCACTTGGATTCAAAACCCCCGAAGAAATGTTCACCGGGAAGAAGCCAAAAGTAAGCCATCTAAAAATATTTGGTTGTCCAGTGTTTGTACACATTCTGAAAGAAAGAAGAACTAAGTTGGATCCTTCAGAAAAGAAGGGAATATTTGTTGGATACTGTGAGGTCTATAAGGTCTTCAGAATTTACATACTAGGTTACCATCATATTGAGATCAGCAAAGATGTAACCTTTGATGAAGATGCGGCACTCAAAAGATCAAGGAAATGCCAGCTTGAAGAAGTATATGAAGAAGAACCTGTGTTCCCAGAGTTGCAGAACCAATGAAGGAAGTTACAGTTACTCATGATGATGAGATTCTAGAAGATTGTGATATGATAGAATCTCAAGAACCTCCCCAGATGACGATCTCTCACAAGAGAAAGCCAGCTTGGGCAAGGGAACTTATTCAAGATGAAGAGAAGTATGGTGCCCCAGAAGGAACCATGAGATAAAGCAATAAACCTAATCCATTCTCCAGTTATATGGCCTTGATGTGTGATCTCATAGAAAAGGAACCTACTTGCTTTGAAGAAGCCATTCAGAAGAAAGAATGGGTGGATGCCATGACAAAAGAATACCAGTCCATTATAAAGAATGATGTATGGGAAACAGTTCCCAGACCAAAGAACAAATATGTGGTATCTTCCAAATGGATATACAAGATAAAGCATGTTGCAGATGGAAGCATTGAAAAACATAAAGCAAGATTTGTAGCTCGTGGCTTTTCTCAAAAGGAAGGCATTGATTATGAAGAGACGTTTTCTCCTATAGCCAGATACACTTCTATCAGAACCATCATAGCTCTTGCAGCCAAAATGAAGTGGAAGTTACACCAGATGGATGTGAAAACAACGTTCTTAAATGGTGTTATTGAAGAAGAAGTGTATATAGAACAACCATAAGGATTTGAAGTTGAAGATAGAACGACTCATGTCTGCAGGTTGAAGAAAGCTCTTAGATCTTGATGGCATAATTGATAGTTTCCTGACGAGCTTGGGCTTTACCAAGAGTAAAATTGATTCTAACCTTTACTTCAAGGTTATGAATGATGAGCCAGTGATATCGCTACTATATGTAGATGATTTATTCTTGACATGAAAAGAAAAGATCATCACAGAATGTAAGAAGAAGCTCGCTGCAGAGTTTGAGATAAAAGACCTAGGCATGATGCATTATTTCTTAGGACTTGAAGTTTGGCAGAGCCCAGAGAAGATCTTCCTTAACCAAGGGAAGTATGCAGTTGAAATATAGAAGAGATTTGTCATGTTGGAATGTAAAGCCATGAACACACCCATGGAAACAAAGTTGAAGCTCCTGGTTGATACTTTGTCAGAATTGGTTGATGTTACTCTATATAGACAGATTATTGGTTCGTTGATGTATCTGACGAATACCAGGCCAGATATATTCTTTATTGTGAACAACTTGAGTCAATATCTGGTGGAGCCCAGACGTGTTCACCTTGTAGTTGCAAAGCATGTGATGAGATACCTTAAGGGTACGTTGGATTATGGTCTCTGTTATACTGGTGATCATGACTTCAGACTGTATGATTATACTAATTTGGATTGGGCTGGAAGTGTTTCTGATAGAAAGAGCACTTCAGGATGGTGTTTCAGTCTGGGGTCAGCCATGACTTCATGGCAGAGCAAGAAGCAATCCAGTATTGCTCTCAGCACGACAGAAGTGGAATACATTGTTGCATGTTCCGCCAGTTGTGAAACCATATGGCTTCGGAAGTTGTTGACAGGTCTATTCGATCTGGAGATGGAAGCCACCGTGATTCTATGTGATAACCAGAGTTGCATAAAGATAACAGAGAACCCAATGTTCCATGATAAGTCGAAGCACATAGACATCCGGTATCACTACATTCGTGATATGGTGTAGAGGGAGTTGTAAAGCTCCAATATGTTGGCACAAATGAGCAGGTTACAGATGTGTTGACCAAGCCTCTGTCTCGTGTGAAGTTTGAATACTTCCGAGACAAACTTGGTATAGTCTGAAAAGACCTCCCTTGAAAGGGGGAGTGATGCTAATGATACTATGGTATCCTGACCAACATCGGGTAGCTCCGTTAGGATTTTATATCCTAGGGGATTGATCATCCTTGGACAGATCTTGAAGGTCCGATAAGGACGGTCTACCAGAGTACCTGTGCATGTATATGCTAGTTGTGGTCAATAGTGGTAGCTCGGTTAGGATTTTATATCCAAGGGAATCTCTTGATTCCTGGGCAGATCCTGAAGGTCCAGCAAGAACGGTCTGTCAAAGTACCACGTGGTAGCTCCATTAGGATTTTATATCCTAGCGAATCTTATGATTCCTGGGCAGATCTCGAAGGTCCGATAAGGACGGTCTGTCAAAGTACCACAAAATGTTGTTGTTGCACCTGCCTCATTCTGTTGCCATATGATGATGATGTTGTTATCTCAGCCTCGAGTTGTTGTTGATGATGGTGTATCAACCTCGTGTTGTTACTGATGATGTTGTCTCAGCCTCGTGTTGATGATGTTGTTGTCTCAGCCTCGTGTTGTTGATGATGTTGTTCCAACCTAGTGTTGTTGATGATGTTGTTCCAGCCTTGTGCTATTGATGATGTTGTTCCAGAATCATGTTGTTGATGATGGTGTACCAGCCTTAGGTTGGTGATATTGTTGCTTTAGTGTTATGCTAATTGATGTTGATGCAGTTGATGATGATGACGCTACTCCAGCTCCATGTTGTGAACAATGATGTTATTGATGATGAGAAAAACTTCCAATGATATGTAGATATGTCAGTCAATGTTCCAGATGCTGATGATGTTGTCGCCCTCTCTCTCTCCTAATGATGTTGTATTGGGTTATGTCAGTAGAATACTCTTCTTGTTAAGGGGGAGTGTTGAAATATTGTACCTGCGAAGAATATTCTAATTATAATTGAGTTATTATTATATAGATCAAATCCCCTTTTGTGGATTGATCATGTCGGGTCTTGTATAAGACCAAATCCCCTCTTGTGGATTGGTCAAACCATATTCATATGGTGGTATTTGAGAAGTCGTCCCCTAGGGTTTATTAAAGTGGTTTTAACCACTATTGGAAGTGTTATCCCCCACTTTTAGGAATAACTAAGGAGATTATGTTTCGAGGCCCACAGGTCCTAGACATGGAGTACCGAGAGCCAGATCGACTTGAGCATGGCCCTGGAGGGCCAATCTTTTCTTCCTTTCAGCGCCTCCACTTTGTCAGCAGTAGCAGCATCCATCACCTCGGCTTGGTCCTGTATCAGAGATGGTTCTTGCTCCATGAGGTAATGAGTCTGGGTATCATGGCATGTGTCACTCTGAGCCTCAAAACCTTTGAATATGTGCATTTAATTCTTTTTGTTTCTAACGAGTGCTTGGATCTTATACTTATCCACTTGACCATGTCTGAGGGGAATGACAAGATACCCTAGCAAGCTTGTGCCCATAGGTTTTGAGTTACCACTGGGGGGATTTCTAAAAATTCATCATCCGCTCCCGTCATACTTACCACTTTCCATCTTACTTCTCGCTCATCCATCCCATTACATTAGTTCGGGCATTGGGTTGGCCAATCATTTAAGGGTTGCACCTTGCCTTGTGGGAAGAAGGGGCTAAAGGCCCAGAAGGTAAAAGCAAGCTGGAAAGAGATAAAAGCCTAAAATAAAACCTCGAGATGCTTCGCCCAAGGATCCCCGAGAAAGCAGTAAAAGGATTGTCAGCAAGAAACAAGAGGGACCCATAAAAATAATAAAACAAGACCTAGTCAGAGGATAGGGGGTCTCATCACGAACCAGCCTATTAGGTCCATGGGTACCTAGCGGTATGACACTACTAGCAGTTGGTTACCATGCCGAGGTAGTGGCTCTTGGTTGCATGGCCAAGAGAAAGGGGGTCTAATCACGAGCCAACCTTCCCATCTCCGTGAAAGTGCTTGTGGGTAACATTGCCACCACTGGTCACCACACCAAGGCAGTGTCCCTTGATTAGCTTCTCGAAAGAAAAAGCAATAAAGAATAAAGAATAAAAGGCATTAATGAGCTTGGAAATATTTGCATCCAGGATAGGTGCAGCTCGCCTTCTACAAAGGCACCCACAGGTAAGCCTTGCATTTCCCTGTTATCACTGCACCCCTTGTCAGGACATCCCTTATCCACCTCATCCATTAAACATGACTTGGATTTGATCTCTTTCGGAAACATCCCATTTCCAGTGGACACTA
>SNQJ01S0028211.1:29043-45247 GCA_010110895.2 Picea sitchensis | reverse complement strand
TCTACTTTACTAAGATAGATCTATGATCGGGCTATCATCAGATCAAAATGAGAGAACAAGATATACATAAAACTACATTCAGATGTCACTTCGGCCACTATGAGTTTCTTGTGATGCCTTTCGGCCTCACCAACACCCCTGCCACTTTTCAGTCATGTATGAACCATGTGTTCAACAAGCAACTAAGAAAATATTTGCTTGTCTTCTTTGATGACTTATTGATCTATAGCAAGACATGGGAGGATCACTTAAGGCATGTAGATGGTATCATGGAGGAGCAATCTTTATATGCTAAAGAGTCTAAGTGTGAGATTGGCATGATTGAGGTTCTGTACTTAGGACATATTATTGGGGCAAAGGGAGTACAAGTTCATCAAGAAAAAATACAAGCTATCATCAATTGGCCTATCCCAAGGACACTCACAGAACTCAAAGGGTTCCTTGGAATTTGCAGCTGCTACAGAAAGTTTGTTAAGGGCTTCTCCCAGATGTGCACTCCTCTGATAGACTTAACCAAGAAAGGGGCTTTCACTTGGAGTGATGAAGCACAGATCACGTTTGAGAAAATGAAGAAGGTTATGAGTACTTGCCCGGTACTTTCCCTACCTGATTTTTCTCAACCTTTCATATTAGAATGTGATGCATCATGTGCAGGAGTAGGGGTTGTCTTTATGCAAAATAGTCATCCTATTGCTTATGAGATCCCTAAGTTGAGAGGCCCTGAGTTGCTCTACACAATCTATGACAAAGAGATGTTGGCCATAATGCATGCTTTGTCCAAATTCAGAGAGTACTTAGTTGGAGCGAAATTTGTAGTAAGAACTGACCACAATAGCCTCAAGTACTTTTTATATCAGAAGGACTTGAATGAGAGACAGCAAAAGTGGGTAAGCAAGATTCAAGATTACAATTTTGATATTGAATATGTCAAAGGCAAGAATAATGTAGTTGTGGATGCCCTATCAAGAAGACCTTCAACATATTCTATGACAGAAATATCAGTAGATTGGAAACCACAATTGTTGGTGGAATACTCAAAGAATAGGTTTGCAGGTGAGTTGATGGATGGGCAATTACACGATGACAGGTACAGGATCATAAAAGACATCATTTATTACAAAGGAAGGATCTATTTGGTACCCGGATCTACATTCAAAAGCAAGGTGCTCCAAGCCTTCCATGATGCACCAATAGCAGGTCATCAAGGGTTCCTTAAGACATACAGACAGGTAAGAGAAAGGTTCTCTTGGAAACGACTCAAAGGGGACATTATGCGCTACATCAAGGAATGTACTACTTGCCAACAAAATAAAGATGAGCACTCTCATCCAGCAGGACTCTTACAACACCTTCCAATACCAGAGAACAAATGGGAGGGTATCTCAATGGATTTCATCACAGGTCTTCCCAGAGCGCAAGGTAAGGACTGCATATTCGTAGTTGTGGATCGGCTGACCAAGTTCAGTCGTTTCTTTGCCATCTTCATGGACTACGACGCATCATGGGTAGCTGAGTTATTCTTCAGAGAGGTTTTTAGGATGCATGGCTTACCTAAGAACATTGTTAGTGACAGAGACAACAAATTCACGAGTATCTTCTGGCAGGAACTGTTTAGATTAGTGGGCACTGAATTGACTCCTAGCACTAGTTACCATCCCCAAACCGATGGGAAAACCGAAATTGTCAACAAGAGGGTTACCTATGGAATTATGTAGCAGGACAACAAAAAGCTTGGGTCAAATGGCTTTACTTGGGGGAGTATTGTTACAATACCACCTACCACATGTCCATTGGCATGTCCCCCTTTAAAGCTTTATACAGTTATGATCCTCTTACTTTTGAGGAGATCGTATTTGGGCAAAGCAAGGCTCCTATGGCAAAGGAATGGATCCAGGTTAATCAGGACACCATCAGAGAACTCAAGGACAATCTCCATAGAGCACAAAACCAACAGAAGTTATACGCAAATAGGAAAAGGGTGGAGCGCACTTTTGAAGTTGGTGACCTAGTGTACTTGAGATTGCAGCCATACAGACAAGCATCTATCAAGAAGAGTGGTGTTGAGAAATTACAACCACGCTTCTATGGTCCATATGAAGTGCAAAGAAGAATTGGAGAAGTGGCATATGAATTGAAATTGCCCCCAAGGAGTAAAATCCACAATGTTTTCCATGTGTCCTATTTGAAAAGAGCATTGGGTCAACATGTTCTAGTCAATGAGACATTGCCACCAGTTGATGAAGAAGGGCATCTACACCTAATACCTAAGGAGATCTTAGAAACCAGGGTGAAACAACTAAGGAGCAGAACAATTAAAGAATATTTGGTTAAATGGAAACAATTAAAGAATATTTGGTTAAATGGAAAGATTTACCCATAGAAGATGCTACTTGGGAAAGTGAACGAATGCTACAAGAAACTGGTTCTGGATTGCTTGAGGACAAGCAATTTCCAGTAGGGGAGACTGTAATATCCCCTTCTCAGTGACACAAGGACTCTAGGACGTAGTAGTCTAGCTACCCCTCTAGACTATAGTCCAAGGAAAATAAGGGGAAGGAATTATGGTTTTGTCACTAAGAGATTTAAAGTTATATTATTAAAGTGACATTGGTAAAAGGCTAAGGAAGAATTAAGTAATTGAAAGGAAAATTAAATTAAAAACCTTAGCAAGTGGGAAAAAGAAACTCAATGATAAATTAGAAAAAGGAAGTATAAAGAAAGAGAAGGGCGCACCTCTCATGATCCAATTATCATTATTCACTTGCACTTTTCACTCTTAAGCTAAACAGCTTATGTTTTGAGGGTTTTGAGCGAACAAACCCTAGAAACCAGCAAGGAGGTGAAAGATTCCTCCGTTCTTGGTTCAAGCTTGGCCAAGGAGGTGAAAGATCCCTCCGTCACCATTCTAATACAGTCACAGGTATTCAACATGCAATATTTGGAGTTGGATGTACATATCTGAGGGTTTTCCAGCAGTAGGGCCCACCATTGAAAGAGAAGAAGCTCGATTTGCTTGGAGGAGGCTTGATCTGCATTTCTCCCCTATTGGAAGTCTATTGCTAGGTCATAGTGCCCTTTTGCAGCTTTTACACCAAGGGTTTTCCTGTTAGATGATTTTATTTGGCTTGGGACGAATTTATGAAGGAGGGCGCAACTCCCATTGAGGATATTGATAGATCTGAAGGAAACCTTGGGGGTTTTCACTCAAACTTGTACCCTCCCTACTCTATAGCCCCTGATCTACAGCTTGAGAGTATTTTGGTAGCGTTTGGAGGCCATTTACTAGGAGGCCGAAATATTGAGCATTTCCAGCCAGTCAGGGCCGTACCAGTTCCAGATCCAGCCATCCAGGGCCGTACAAGCAGATATCTGAAGGAATCCATTCAGGAAGGCAAAGAAATTAATCTTGTAATCAGCTATATTCAGTGGGTGAAGACCTAGGGTCTCTATATCTTCTATATTGTACCAGATCTGTAGATCCATGTATGAAGATCACTTATTCTATTTAAATAAAGGTCAGATCTGAAGCTTGCTATCTTTGTTTATGTGTTTTCTTCATTATCGTGTGTTCCATACTTGTTGTGATGTCATCTATGCAATAAAACTCAGCAAAACACTTCAGCACATCTTTCTGTAATAGAAACCTGCAAAACAAAACACCAAACAGCAAACAGAAACCCTAGTTCCTGGCCAAAATTTGGTTGGGGACATTACAGTTTTGAGTGTGGTTTGTCTTGAGCCTATAAGCGTCATCATGACGTGGTCTTTATCCAATTTGTGGAGTCAAGTTCAGAAGAACCATATTCTGGTATTTCCGTGATGTATTTTGCACTCGGAGTCTGATTTCTTTGTTGAAATCAGGAGTAGGGTCAAAATTGTGTCCAAGGAAGTCCTCAAGAATGTTAGAGGGGCACTTTGTTCTTATATGATTTTCTACGGTTTTCATGGTCTTAAAGATACCTCTAATGGATGTTGTTATGAACTGAAAAAAGTCAAAAGGAAATAGTTAAATTCAATCTCAATTTTTGCAGGTTGTTTGTTTATTGCAGCCCATGGAAAAATGGAGTTCTTGGCAGGATCCTGTGAGGGGATACTATCTCGAAGTAGGAGGCAATGTTAACTCCCAAAACTGCACTTCGCATCAGTAAATCAAATTATCCTTTCTCCAGGAGTTTCCAGCTTTTCAGAAGATCGTATTTGCAAGAAAAGGGCACTCTCATGTGAGCACCTTGGGTCTTTCAAGGAAGATCATCACTTGTTGACCGTTGCCTTTCAGAAGATGAATCAGAACGTACTCCATCGCTGATATCAGGCATATCAGACCTATTCTGAGGCGTACCAGTGCTGGTACATGCATATGATGAGGTAGCTTGTAACCTAAGCTAAGTTTCTAAGTCATTCAAATGATAGGGGAGTTTTTGCAGAGGTTGTTTGTTTGTCAAGCAAGCTCAAATTCATCATTGAAGACCAATAATGACTTCACTTGGAGCACAAGTTAGCCCTCTCGTCACTTATTCTTGGCACTTTCATTTCAAATTTAACTTAGGTAATAAAGCCCTAGATGAGCGCGCTCTTGTTTGTGTTAATCCCATTATGTTAGGTGTGCATTTCAAGGATCTTCTACCTGCATGCAAGCATTGTCCTTATGTTGAATTGTGTGTCATAATGAGTCCTAATTCTTTGCCTGATTTAGACCTGTTGTGAGCACTGCTTTTTGTTCAGGTTTGCATGAAGATAGCATTCTGCTTTTGTGCCATATTCAGCATGTTGAGGGCATTACTATTGCTGTTGGTTTGCATGAAGAAAAGGTTGTCCTTTTGTTCCTGAATTGGGAATTTAGTATGAAATGATGAGATGAAGTATTTGTGGTATGAAAACCCATCAAGGAAGAGTGCTGCAAGTTTTCATGACCAGCACTGTCTTGGTGATGGTTATCTCAGAGTATATGAAGATAAGAAGGGAGCTTTTTCTGATGATATGTGGCTGCTTATTAAGTACTGACTTTGGGACTCTTCATGCATGATTGATGGTGCTGCACTCTTGATTTTTATTTAAGCATGTAAATGAGTTCAGGAACAGCATGTAGGACCCTGCCATGGCTGCTAATAATAGCACATGATAATGATGCTTTTTGTGATTATTTGGGCACTATGACATGTGGTTTATTCTCAGCAAAGAGGGGCATTGTTTGTATACCCAATTTTAGTGCTGCTTTTGTCGAGAAGAGCAGAGAATCTTAAGATAGCAAAAGCATCATCCTAGAAGATGACGCATCAACAACTCCAGCGCTGCCTTCTAGGGGTCAGCTTTCAGTTCATTAAAGATCAAATCCATCTTGGAATTAGCGCTAATTTTAGATATTTCTACCACCTTCTCCAGGTTAAATTCAACAGTGCTATCTTCAGAGAAAAGCAGTTGGCAGAAAAGCTATCCAAACTTAGAGATTTTCAGAATTGGACCTCATCCACAAGCATAAGAGAAAGCAAAGGAAGCAGTTCAGATTATCTGTTGGTCTTCAAGCTTCTTCCTCTTTCCACCATTCTTTCTCCTTTCTTTCTTTCATGTTGAGGTCTCTAAGCAGCATCCTTACGCTTTCATAGATCAAATCCTCAGTACAGCTCTACTGCAGACTTCCTTCTAATATCTGGGAATTATACAGGCTAAGGTTCCTTGGTTATTTGTATCCCACTTCGGGCCTTTGGTTACACATGATGATGATATGAAGTTCTTCAGACAGTGCTCTTGACTAAGCAACTCTGATGAATGAAAGACAGTAATAATCCTATCTCTTTGATTTGTAATGAATGTTTGGATGTTTGAGATTTCATTCTTATGATTGCTCTCATTTGTTTTTATATTCAACATTGGAAGTGAACTTGCTCTACTGATATCTTCACACTTTCACTTCTTTCTTCCTCCTCCAAATCTCCTAAGAGGACTAATGTACCAGTCAAAAAACAAATCAGAATTTATTATCCTTTAAATTGTGACTTTTTGGACCAGATATTGCTAATCTTATTCACAGATTTGAAGAATTTGATAGGGATACCCTCTTGAAACTAGCATGCACCAGTTTTGAAGAGAGGGATTAGTTGTCAGTGACAAGGACAATGAATCTAGATGTTTTCAGACGCCTTTGCCACTGATTCCCCTTAAGAATAATTCTGAGCAATAACGAGTCCCCTCAAAATGTATTCATAAAAAGATTCAGAAATCGACTCCCTGGGGCCAATAATTTATAGGAAAACAAATTAAAAGAACATAGATCTAGAATCTCTTCATGCTGAACAAGTGAAAGAGGATAGGGTTTTATGTCTCTTTGTGGGCATTGGGAGGCATGGATTGCACTGGTGAAACATGTTCTATTGTATCTAAAATTGTGGTAGTAAAAGTTGTGAAGGTAGCTCATAATATAACCCATTCTCATGTTAAGTAACAATGTCGAGAGTTTTTACTTGGATCTATAGTGATTTAGATTTTGCGGAAGATATTGAGAATATGTTGTTGGAAATTTGATATTCCAATGCATGATTTCTTTCAGTAACTTACTCTTTCTAGATCACAAGAGACAATGACTTTATACTAATAAAGGCATTTTAGTACATAACTGTGAAGTATGCAGGTCTTTCATCTGGAAATTATTGGCAAGTCCTACCTCACTAAGGCCATAAATTCAATCTTATTAGTCAAAAATTATGTCTGATTGGAATACTAGAACACAAACTATCCTGTTAACGTAAACTCTTGAAGATGCTTCCCTATAATTAAGAGTCGAGCATGCAGCATCTATGAAGAGCTGGGATGCCGTATTGCATTGTATGACAAACGTTACTCCCGTCCCAACTAAACAGCCATGACAGTGCCGCTATTTCATGGAATGAAACATGCCACACTACTGGGGGGGGATTGGACCCCGGTGAGGGGAATATCTCCACCCCCACTTGACCAACCAGTCAAGCCCTGGTGGTAACAAACTATCTTATTATCTGAATGACTATATAAAAGCAAAAACTTTGGGAGCCAACAGAGGATCTCTCAATAGGCACCTCATCAGGTCAAATGCCAATGTCATTTGCAACTTCACTGCCCACTCTAAAAGATGAAAAGGAAAAATATTAATGCTAAAAGTAAGTTTCCAAGTTAGAAAGAAATGGTGCATACTTCTATATCAAGAAGGCCAGCCATCCCAGAGCATTCCTTTTGCCATTTCTGTATCAAATCATTGGCGGCCCTTGTTTTCCTGCATGCCATAACAACATGTGCCCCTCCTTCTGCCAAATGTCTGTAACAACAAGCCATTAAACTTTCAACAAGATGTAAGCAATTTCATTTTAATATATTACAAAGTGCATGAAAATTTCAACGGAAAATGCACCGATTCAATTAACAAAATTGCAGATGAAATCACAAAGAGAAAAAGGGTTAAATGGATGGAATTACTTTGCCATTTCTAGGCCAATTCCACTTGTAGCACCAGTTACAATGCAGGTTAAACCATTCAGGGGAGGTAACTGTAAGGGATTTTTAAGGTGGCAGGCGAGAATCCTCTGAAAGAGAATGTCATAGAGAACAAGAAGCCAACCCTTTATCCATTCAATCCATCCGAGTGAGATCTGTGCTTTTCCACCCATCTGAGCTCCCTCCTCCTGTTACCACCACAAAATGTTGAAACAGTGAATCATTTCATACCCAAAAGACCCTGTTTAATCTCTTTATTTTACTCTCTTTTATATTTTAACTACTTTCTACTTTGCTTCCTCAATTAAATCAATAAATAAAATCCTTTCATTGGTTTATTCATAGCAGGCTTCTCCTACAGTTAGTTTGGTGTCTTTTTTTTCAGTTTCTGTCCCTAACCACCCTTCCCATCCTCTGTGTACACATACCAAGTACAAATACAAACAATCAATGTTTGTCTATTGGAAAAATGACTTGCCAGTAGATTCTTCTGCCTTGTCATTCATTATATTAATTTCCAATTGAAACATTTTTACTTTGCCTATGCATTTATGCTATTTAATGAGAAACTAGAAACATCAATGTCTTCACAATAGCCCAAACAACTTCAAATAGCTTTTCCTGTGAAATTATTCCAAAGAATTATTCTGAACTGTATTTGCAGTATGTTTTTTATACTATTAAGTTAGTTATTTAATATATAAATGTCATGCTTACCTCTTGTTTAAAAACTTATGTTCTGATTTCTTTCCACAAGTCAAGTTTTCTCCTCTGTTTAAAAATATTATATCAATTTACCAATATAGCAACTATTAATTGTAAAGGTATTTTTGGAGGAACGGAAGCAGGTTGCGAAGGGTAAGGAGAGCGAGGATACGGACATGGGTAAGGAGAATGTGGGTATTGACATGCAGGCAGAGGTTAGTGATGGTACAGATGCATGCACAGGATGAGATGGTACAGGTATGGACATAGGTTCAGCGGTATTTGCTGGTACAGTTGCATGTTCAGCTGGATTAAAGGTGGCTTCAGCATCTATAGAGAACGCAGCATGTAAAGCCTCCTTGGAAAAGGTATGGGTTGATGCTACAGCTGGCCAAGGGTGGCGTACAGCTAGCTTCATTTTCTCAGCCGGGAAAAACAATGGTGGTGCTGAGAAGTTGTTTTACAGGAGCAGAAGTCAGGGTCTTAATGAGAACAAACAAAATGTATACCGAAGACAAGGTCAATCCAAGGAGTGATCTCCTCATGATTACATACCCCCAATCCATCCTGAAAATGATGGCTCTGTTCATGCAGTGGTTTTCTCTCTAGATGCCAAGTTCTCAGGTGCTAGGGTTCCTAGTTTGAGCAAGAGTAGGGAGTGTTACCCCCCTCTCACCTAGGGGTAACTGGAGGAGATCATGTCTCATGGCCCGCAATGAAGACAGTGATCCCGATGATGATGATGATCAGTATTCTCCACAGACAGCAGCCCCTCAGATGCCTCCCCCCTCATCCAGCTCAGCTAATTGCACTTGATCAGCATGGTTCATTTAATGGTGGTGGTCGAACACACATGAGGTACACTAGTCATTGTTTCATACAAAGTGTCACATTTAATGCATTAGGCATTTAGGTGAAGATCATGAGTTGAAGTCAGATAATGGATCATGAGCTTGGAAGTTATGCTTTTTGCCTTGTTTCACCTTGGTGGCCATCATTTGTGTCCTAATCCAATGTTGTCACTCTTGGAGAACAGGGGCTGGGAAGCCTTGATAATGCACCACTCCTTTCCATAATTAACACTTTTCATCTTGGGGCCTTCCGCAGTGTCCTATCTTTTGGTAGCGGCTAGAATGTCGAGATTGATGCAGCTGCTAGAAAAAATGAATGAAAAAGAAAGCATAATATAAAAGAAAGAAGAAATAATGGGACAATAAATGACCAAGTCAAAAGCCAAAGGTCGGCTTGAGCTCTACCCCCTCGCTATGAGGCGACGGCCCCTAGTCTTGACTCCTAATGCACTGAATGCATATCAATTAAAAGGACTTGATCCCAGTAAGAAAATTAATGAATGCTTGAAACCTGAAAAGGGGACTTGCAAAAGCAATAAAAGAATATAAAAAGGCAAGAAAGGGGTTTGGAATACACACAATGTCGAGGAAAGGGTATCTCAAGCAGCAAGCACTCCCTCTACAAAGGCACTCGTGGAGATGGATAGAGCACGGTAACTTTGCATGTCAATGACTCCATCACCATGAAGTAAACCCCATGCCACTTCATTCATTATACTTAGACATTGAAGGGTTTCTTAGGAAATGCCTCTCTACCTGGGTACCGGCACACCTAATAGGGTCTTTTGATGGTCCTCCCATACCAAAACTTGGCYAATTGCATGAAGTCTTGAGCTAGTGTGAAGTTTGAAGAAGATACCTAATGTGAATTGCTTGYGTGGCTTTTGTATTAAGTAGTGGCTTACTTTGTATGACTCTAATGGCTCTTGTCTCTTGTAGTTGTTGGTTTCACCTGATTCTATGGACTTTGTTTTATCATGATGCACCTTGACATGGTCCTTTGGAGGACATTTTTGTGATGATACCCAAGACATTATGCACTATGTGAAGGACGTTGCACATTTGATGTAGAGCATTGGTCCATATGATGATTAGACATGCCCTAGGGCACCTCCCCACACCTCTTGGGCCTTGAACGATTTACAGATGAGCTTGGGCGTTGCATTTACATCATGATGTACCATTGAGAGACCAGAGAGCCCCACAGGCTAGATAGTGCACCCTTGAGCATTTTTGGGGTTTGATTTGATGATGTTGCACTTGGAGATGATGGTCTACCTCTTTGGAGAGGTTATGGAGCCCTCTTCACCTATGACATCATACCCTAGCCCTTGGACGTTGCATCTATGATAATGACATCATGGTTTGATGCTCGGTGAGTTGACCTAGCATCTGGACATCTCCTTTTAATGATGAGTTGGCACTTGATGGTGATGAGACATGACTTTTAGGGTGAGAGATGTGACCTTTGACAATGATTGCACCCTTTGATGGAGAGACATGGCCTTTGGAGGCACCTTTTCCCTTCTAGAGCGTGACGTCATAGCCTTTGGAGGCTCTCACACCCACACGTCTCCTTTGAGGGGATGTTTTGATATATTTTCATGTTATCTTAATGTTGGAGGCTATTTTGGAGGTCGGCCTTGACCTATCCAACTTGTATCATGGATATTTTATGTTTTTAGAGGCTTTGAGGGTTTGGAGCACTAGGGTTGCCTCATATAAGAAGGCTAGCACTCCCTCGTTGTCAAATCATAACTCTCACTTGTGGAAAATCACTTCTATAGCTCTCTCATCTTCGTTTCTCATCATGGAGTACTCATGCACACCTCTTGGAGGATAGTCTTGTGGATGCTTTGTCTTGTTTTGGTGGATGATTCATGAAATTAGGGTTTCCTCATGCATAGTGACTTAGTATAGTAAGTGTTCTTTCCAAGTTAATGTGTTTATTCTTGGTCTTTTTGGTGAATGCTATATCTAATTAGATAAGTTGCATGTTATCTTGTCTCCTTGGATAATTTTGTTGGATAATTGTGCATCCTCTTCCTTGTTAATTGTTCATCTTAAGCTTGCTAAAGCATACAAGGTCAAATTCAAGGTTGTGATTGTACATCCCCTAAACTTGTCTTTGTTGGTAAATTCTAGGGTTTATGATTGTATAAATTCTAGGGTTTGACCTAGTTTCCACTTGATCTCTTGCTAGACGCCCTAGAAGACATAGGACGACACCTGGGGTTTGAGATTGGTCTACCCTAGGGTTAGTTTTCATAGAAGGTTAAGCCTAGGTTTGTGATGGTACAACCCTAGGGCCTTAATCTTTAAGTCTTCTCTTGCTTTTAGCCTCCTTGAAGGTTGCATTGACTACATATGCCCTAGGAGTTAAGACAGCACTAGTCTTTTTCTTATTGCAAGTGATAAAAAACTCTTTCTCTCTCAACGTCTTGTGCTAGTTTAGGACTGATTGCAATGCATTCTCATTTAATATCATTCCTAGTCTAACGTCTTGCATCTAAACTTAGATTCATTGTCTAATATCATTATTGATGCAATAATTGCATTTTTAGCCATTAGGGCTTGTCATATTGCATCTACTTAACATAGTTTAAAGCTCTTTCTTTCAAGCAATCATTGGTTAATGGTTTATAAGACATTTACTTGGTATTTGGCATATCTTCCATAGCTTTCTTGCTGATTTTAGAGCTGGTTTATTTCTGCTGTTATAAATTTGTTACATGCTCAAGTACCTTGCCTTTGTTACAAGTTTTATCACAGCCTTTATTTTTCTTTTGATAGCTAGTGTTTCGGGGCATTTAATTTACTTTCTTAGCCTAATAAACATCATTGATTGTCTTAGTAACACCCCTCACACACGCAAAATCAACTTGCTTTGTCTAACTCATCTTGACTTTTCCCTTAAACTTGACCTAGCTAATCAAGCAACCAAGATAGGGGGTGTAGACTTGCCTTTAGCTTGCTATACGATACTTTGAGGTTGCTAGGGAAGCCTCCCTTGTGTTAGACCTCTATCCTTCACTAAAACGAGGAAAGTACTTGCTTAGGTGACAATGGCAATTACTTCCATATGTTACACTAGTCAAGCATCTTGTGAAGGCTTTGCACAAGTTCTAGATTTTGTGATAATGGGGAAGAATGGCCTCCTCTTCCCTACATGGGGAATGTTGCTACCATGGAGGAGGAGCTTGTTGTGGAGTTAAGCCCCGATATGGATGATATGGATATAGGCAAGAACGGGCATAGTGAAGACTTTGAGTATTGCAGGCCTACCACCCTCACAAGTCAATTTGTGTGCAATCCCACAAGGTGGTGACCCCTCACTTGCAATTTTGTGTGCAAGAGAAGAGATGAGCATGGATACACACTTTGATTTGGCACTTCCATCACAGTCTAGCCCGAAGCCTCAAGGTGAAAGGACTCATGCTAAGGTCCCTTCACATCCTTCGGTACATGTTGGTTCCATGGCTAGTACAAAGCCTGGCGACTTCAGTTTTTTCCTTGTAGACAACAAGGAATATCTTGAGAGGCACATGCATATGGAAACTAGAGGAGTTATTCTGTCTTTTTACGATGAATACCAGATGAAGGAGCATTTAACTGATGATGCCTTATGAACTGGGAAGCTAAGGGAATATCCTTAAATTCTTACTAGGGCCTAGGTTCAAAGCATGTTTGCCTTTTGTTCAAGTCGATGTTGCAACCTATCATGTTTTATGGTTTGGAAAATGGAACATTGCAGAGTTTCTTGCCATGTTAAATCTTGGAGCGTAGACTTCAACCCTGATGGTCGCAATCAAGGACACTATTTGCTCTTATTGGAGTTTCCTAGCCTACCAGTTGATATGTGCCCCTTCATTGACTTGTTTGCCCATCAATTTGCTAAGTTTCTTATTCCTGATGGTCGACATAATTCGTTTTGTGCCCATATGAGGATCGTGTGTGTAGGTGGATTTGAAACATAAGCTTCCCCCCTTTCATTTTTGTGTGCACCATTAATAGGGTCCACCAACAAAAGGTAAGGTACCTCAACTTACCTAATGCTTGCTTTGCATGTCAAGCACAAGACCATCTTATTTGGGATTTTCCGCTTTGTCGCTCCAAGTTGGGGGAGGCAGGTGAAAGATTCTACAACTTCGTTTGTTTCTCATGGTATGGCAACAGGGGGGTACATCAGTGGCTCTGGGAGGGTGTTGAGGATCAAGGTCCTTCACTAACAGTTGATTCTGGAGCAATTGGGGTTTCATCTGGAGATTTAGATGTCGTGGGCATTACATACATACGTTCATGTGTCGTTGGCATTACATCCAGGGGTTCAAGCACAGTTGGTACTTCATCTATGCAGGTTCTAGTGGACCACTGATTCAGCCCACTCATAAGGATAGTAATTCTTTTATGGGAGTTGTGCAATGTTGGCAACCCTCTAGCACTGTGAATCAAGGGGAGGATGTCAATGCAGTTTGAAGCAATATGGAGATTGAGATTGGGTTGAAGGCAAAGTCTCACAAGCGAAAGGTAGTAACCTCCCCCCACTTGTGTAAACAAGCCAGGCAAAAACTTCAAACCTAACCCACTAATGAAGTCATGCCGAGATGAGATGGTGTTCTCATCGGATAGGCAGGCTCCAACCTTGGAGGGGTTTGAAATGGATAACAAGATTAGTAGTCGAGGGCAATATGAAATATGAAGAGAGCACCAACATCAAGCATGACAACAAATCCAAAGATGAGAGCAAATGGATCTCCTACAACCAAAGTGTTAAAGCAAAAAGAACCAACCGATAACATGATACTTCAAGCCAAGCCCATGTACACCTAGTCCATCAAATGCTCTATTAGTGTCATCTGGCAAGGTTGGGACACGTTGTGATGAAAATCACAAGTGTAGGCCTCGTACAAAATGAGGGGTAACACTCTCCATGAGCACTTGAACTCTCTATCTGTGTATGGAATATCAGCTTCTTCTTTGACGACAATGGAAGGTCGTTTCTCCTCTATTCCTTCGCAGCATCATCCAATTGGAACCTCCAAAATAACCTCTCTTTCTTCTTCTAACAGCCTTTTATCTCTTCCCTTCCAATGGGCMAAAGTCTCCAATAATCATTTGTGGGAATTTTTGTAACTGCCATGTCCCAATGGAGCTTGTCCACCTCTTTTCCTTCTCCTCCATCAATTCCCTTTTCCACCAAAAGGCCGAGAGGCACCAAGAATCGGTTATGCAACATAACCACTTTGCATACATGAAGTCAACATGGACTCTAGAGAAGTTCACAGCTCTCCCTATGCAACTACCTTTTGGGCCCTTTTCTGTTTTCCACGTGTCACCTGGTCATCGGTTGCGAAGCTGCCCCATGTCGGCCCTTTTACTTTACGACAGGGAGGAGAGGTAATGCCTCTCCCTTTATGCTGCCCAAATCTCTCGACTGCACATTTGACATGGACCCCACCATCACTTAATGATGCAGAGGGTGGGAGGCGRAGCGGTCATATCTCTCCCACTTACTTGACAAAGCTCAACTTCGCTTACCTCAACATTACTTGCCTTCACTAGGGTGGAGGGAGGAGGTAACACCTCCCATCAATGATTTGCTAAATGCTCCACCTAAAAAATAATGCCTTAGCCATCTCGTTGGTGTGGAGGGAAGAGGCAACACCCCCTCCCGAGTTTTTCTAAGCTTTGCCTCCACACTAAGCTTGACTTAGGAAAAATTTGCAAACTTTAGATAGTAAACCTGCAACATTGGGTGAACAAAAGAACGAGGCCTACTACATGTTCTCGTTATGAAGATCTATAAGTGTCTCTAAGAGGTTCTTAATAATTCTTCACCAAAACAAAATGCAAATTTGCCTAAAGCAAGCGAGAAAGAGATTTTATAGTCATTGAAGCTACTTCATGTGCCATAAATGGAATGAACCAACTACTAGTTCACATTAGCTCCCAATCTCTTCCTCTTCCATCCACTACTCGAACTTAGCTCATTGTTCTTCTTGGAAACCAAATTCTACTTCAAGGATCCATTTTGGAGCAATAACTACATGTCTCTAAGCACAAGTATGCCTTTCTCGGGGGAGAGAGTCCTTTTATACTTACCTTTGCTATGTTTGCAGGTGGCTCTCCTTTCTCTAGTTTGTTGAGGAATTCCCATAGGGTTCCCTTCTAGCTTCTTATACAATGAAAACTTGTAATGTATATTGGCCATCCATTACACTGCTACACTCACACATTAAGGGGCATCAGTTAGCACCTAGATTTGGTCACCTCTAACCAACATCGATCGTTGCACCAAATATATCTATTTTGAGTCTTGACACCTCTCCTATAACTAATTTACCCCTATTGATACTCTAGAGACGACTTTTTAATCAAATATTAACCTTCATAGGTCCTAGTTCCACATGTATTTTCCTTCTTCGACACCTTAGGCACGGGTTGTCTTCATTGCACCCATGCCCATGATGGGTGGGGCATTATTTTTACTCTTAAACCTATGTGCACACCCTTTATATATATATATATATGTGTGTGTGTGTGTGTGTGTGTGTGTGTGTGTGTGTGTGTCAATTGGGTTTAGCCTGAGTGGTTTGTGTTAAGGAGTGTTTTTCCCTCCCACCTAGGTTCAATTCCCACAAGTGACATGTTGAGCTCTTAAATGAGCAAGCTATCGCAAAAAGCCTCGGCTTTCTACAAAATCTGGTTTACCCGGGTACCATCCTCGAAATGAGGGAAAGTGCCCAGTGGGTTTCCCCGGGCTCTATTCCAAAGTAATATATAGATAGATAGATAGATTGTGTGTGTGTGTGTGTGTGGTTATTCCTGTGGGAAAACCACGGTGATTAGGTGTTGATTGAGATAGGCATGTGGATGCAAATATGTGCTCCATGCCAAGACCCAATCAACCCCCAAAAACCCTAATAAACCATATAAATATAAGGGTTTTGGAGGGGACTGTTAGCACTCTGTAATTTGCCCAAGGCTGTGGAGGCAGTCACAGAGGTAACATCAAACCACTTGGAATCCTAGATCTAGCCCTCCAAGACTCAAAGAGGGCTCTCTCTGTCTGATATAGCTTTGTTTGTTGGGAATTTTAGGCTAGTTATAAGAGTACAGGGTTGTTTGTTTGTTTTGAATTGTTGGGTTGGAACAGCAAGGGAAAAACCAATGGGCAATGGGGTCACAAG
>SNQJ01S0028211.1:1103-12652 GCA_010110895.2 Picea sitchensis | reverse complement strand
TGATGCCATTCAGGGCCGTCCTCACCAACTCTTGATTTGACACTGTCTCCCCAACTGCAGCCAACTCATCACGAACCTGTGTGATCTTGGTGAGATAAGAAGCTATTGTATCTGATCTGGACATCTTGGTGCCCCTGAGTTTATCTCTCAGCACCATCTTCCTATTTTGGTTATCGCTCTGGTATAGATTCGTCTGAGCCTCCCACATATCCATGACTGTCTTCTTTCCGAATAGGTGAGGGATCACATGATCTTTCACCGCATCCAGAATAATTCTCTTGGGTTTCATGTCCTTTTGTTTATGGACGACCATATTTTTTGGATCAGCTGGTGGGACCACAACGAAGTTTCCAAATTCCCAAATGTCATTCTCCATGACCACTAATGCTATCCTCTCCTTCCAGGGATTGTAGTTGGATGCACCCTCCAACCGGTCTTCAAATCTCAGTCCAATTGCAGCCATCCTCTTGTCCAATCAAAATACTCTGACCAAAGAATAATAGATTGCTGGAAAGTAACTTGCTGTAAACCCTTGTGACTGCTTGATCTTCCCCATAGAGTTTCTAGTGCTCTGACACCATGTTAACTTTTAAATACTAGATCTGATTTATTTTTCCTCGAATTATTTTATACCCAAAAAATTATTTACTCAATAAAATATGAAATCTGTTGGAAAATAAATTCATTGGTATTCTTAACTTTTTCAGAAATAAATTGTAGCGGAAATTAATAAGAAAATTCAGTCATAAAAAATAGCAAAAATTCACCCTCCAAATTCTCCTCCACTTTTCTATTACTTAGGAAAAATAGGGCTCCCTTACCAAGCAAAATAACCCTCAGAGAATACACGGAAAATACAGCGAATGGAACCTGGATTTTTAGTCCCTTGGAAATTTCGACCTCCTGAAGAATTCGGCCCTCTGGGAATTTTCGGCCCTAGAAAAACTCAACTACTCCACCTGCAAAATCGGCCTCCCCTTCCTCACCCTGCACGACCCTGCGCATTGGAGAAGATCTTGGACCCTCACAAGTTTCGGCCTCCTCCAATCTCGACCTCCGTTCTCTTCAAACTCGGCTCCTCTAAACCCTTATCTTGAAATCTCCTTGTTGCACACTTTTCTCTCTCTTCAGTCTGGAGTCTCTCACTCCTTGAGAAAATCACTTCCTCAATCAAAATAGGATATGTCTTCACCTCTCCCTTAGGCTTGTTTTATAATTTCATCAAGCCAAAATCCCTAACCCTAATCTCCTAAGTGATCCATGGCTAGGATTAGATCCTAGGCCTCACTTGAGATCAACGGTTAAGATTATATCTAAGTCACTTAAATAATTTAATTATTTATCCTTAGAAACTTAGCTTAATAGTCCACAATAATTAATTAAATTAATTATTGTACTTTTCCTAAGTTAAACTTAGGAAAGAAATCACAATAACACTTACTCCTCTCAAGCAAGCACCTAAAGAGGTAATTTGACATCTTTTGCATGCTAAGACACCAAGCCTATGCAGAAGCACCTGTCCGAGCTAATAACATCGACACTTCTCACCTATATGGTCCAATCTTTGGTGCCATTGCATTGTCTTCTTTGTAGGTAACTTGCTTTTTGAAGCAAGAGCTTGTTTAGGAGGTTTTGATTGTGAAGCTATAGATCCTATAGATCTATATGCTGCAGAAATTGAAGAACTACACTGTATAGTGCACGCATCAAGCTGGAGCAAAGTGCCCACACAAACACCCTTAGCGAGTACCATAGCTCCTCGGACCATCTTACACCCTTTGTCAAAGAAAATAACCTACACACCCGCATCATTAAGTGTGCTTACTGATAGTAGGTTTCGTGCTAGACTAGGAATGTACAAAACTCCACTGATCCCTTTTACTTTGCCATCATGGAATCTAATCAAGACTCTACCATGGCCAACTATATTGAGGGGAGAGTCATCACCAAGGTATACCATCCCACCATCATATTTTTCATACATGAAAACTAGTGCCGATGGGAAGTCATATGGAAGGAATCTCTAGAGTCTATCAACCATGCACTCTGGACTACATGGGTTGCCAAAGATGCAACAAAGGCATCTCCACCATCCTCTTGAGAAGATTTTCCAGACTTGTAATTAGAATCATTCTTTTCCTTCTAATTCTTCTTCTTCTCTTCCTTGCCATTCCTTCTGAAATGCCCAACCTTGTAGCAGTTCCAACATTTTTCCTTGGCCTTTCCAAGAGATTTATGTCTCCCATGGGATTTGGATCTACCCCTTTTTTCTCTTCTTGCCTTTATCCTTCGATCTTCCACGAACAACCAAGGCCTCATTGGTGGATTCAGAAGCTATCTGCCTCACCTACTCTAATAGTGAAGAAGCCACAACCTCATCAAGCAACAATGTCTTTACAGTGCTTCCAATGCCTATTACTAGGTTGTCCCATGAATCTGGCAAAGAACACAAAATGGTCATACAACGATCCTCCTCATCCATCTTCACTCCAACTGAGATCAATTGGGTCACAATAGTATTAAATGCATTCATGTGCTCAACTATAGAATCACCATCAACCATTCTCAATGCAAACAACTTTTTTAGTAGAAATTTTTTATTAAACAAGGATTTAGTCGGATACAAATCCCGTAACTTCTTCTAGAGAGTCATTGTTATTTTTTCTTTAGAAACATTCAAGAATAATCGACCAAGCAGAACCTGATAAGGCTTCATGCCTTTCTCTCCAACACCAGCCACTCTCCATCTTTTGTACCAGTGGGTTTGGTTCTAGATACTGCAACCATAGATCTCGATCTACAAGAAGATCCTTCATCTTGAGCTCCCACAACTCAAAGTTAGTGCTATCAAACTTTCCATTTCTAATCTAGATATGCTCCTCATTTCCCTGCAACAAGAGTTCCTTCTGCGCAAGCTCCCACTCAAACCAAAATTAGATCAAAAATCTTGTCCCTAACACCTTGGATTCGAGGTGATTAGGTTCTGATACCAAATGAAAGGAAACAAAGGTGAGGAATACACTTCCTACACTAATCCATGAGAGAATAATGTGCAGAAAATTAAAACATGATAGTTGCAAACAAATGAAATAAACAACAAATCATTAACAACACAATATCTTGGGGAAAACGCTTATGGGAAAAAACACCACACTCTAAAGAAAACTTAATGTATTATTACGCTACTAAATGCTTACAATATAGAGCTTCTATGCTCTCAACAAGAGTGTTCAACAAGAGCATAATTCTTGAGAAATTTTGGCAGTATAAGAGTAATATAAAGCTTACACACTGTTTTCCTCCAACCCTAGCATTGAATAAATAGGCATGACAAAACCATAAACCATTTATGGTTTTCCAGTTCTACATGCTGGAAATTACTAGCAAGTAATTGGCCATGTTATCCCCTATCCTAGGGATAGTTAAAGAGATCATGTCTCGAGGTCCACAGGTCCTAGACATGGAGTGCCGAGAGTCGAATAACTTGAGCATGGCCCCGGAGGGCCCATCTTTTCTTCAGTGTAGCCCATCTATCAACAACAACAGTGTCCATCCCACCAGCTTGGTCCTGAAGTAGTAGTAAGTCTTGCTCCATGAGGTAATGAGTCCGGGTATCATGGTATGTGTCACTCTGATTATTGAAGCACTTGAATATGTTGCACTGAATTCTCCTCCATTTCATAATGTTTGCTTGGAAATTATGCTCTTTGACTTGCTCAATCCTGGGAGTGTGACATGATGCCCTAGTAAGTTGATCTCCCCTTAGGATGGGTTGCCATTGGGTGGGTCTATGAAAGGTCATCGTCCGTTCCCTCCATACTTACCACTTTCCATCATTACTCCTCTCATTTTCCCCCCTACCTTTGTTCGGGCATTGGGTTTGCCACACTAGGAAGGGTTGTACCTTGACTTGTGGGAAGAAAGGGGCTAAAGGCCCAGAGGGTAAAAGTAGCTGGCAAGAGTTAAAAGCCAAAATGAAACCTTTGAGATGCTTCGCCCAGGGATTCTCGAGAAAGCAATAAAAGGCTTCTCAACCAGGAAAGGGAACACGTAAGATGAATAAACACTCAAGGTATTAACTGGTGGATAGGAGGTCTCATCATGAGCCGACCTATTAGGTCCATGGGCATGTAGCGGTATGACACTACCATCTATCTAGTCACCAAACCAGGGTAGTGGATCTTGGTGGCATAGCCAAGAGAAAGGGGGTCTCATCACAAGCCAACCTTCTCATTTCCATGAAATGCTTGTGGGTAACACTGTCACCTCTGGTCACCACGCCAGGATAGTGTCCCCTAGCTTTTCCCTTGAAAAGAAAAAGACCAAAAAGCAATAAGACTAAGAATAAAAGGCATTGAATGGGCTAGGAAACAATGGCATCCATGATAAGGTGCAACTCGCCCTCTATAGAGGCACCCACAGGCAAGACCTACATTTCCCTTTTATCACTGCACCCTCTGCCCAAACACTTCCCCTACACCATTTCACACACTTACATGACCTAGATTGGCTCTCACCTGGGAAACACCCCAAACTTAAGGAGGATTAGCCCAATAGGACATCCTGAGACCCTCTCTAAACCTGACTTGTTAGACTGCATAACGTCTTTGAGCATTTGTTTGGGTAAAGGGGGGTTTGATGCACATGTTTGGGTGATTTGATTATTGGATGTGATGGACATTGCTATGATCTCTGTGACTTATGAGCCCATGGAGGGCGTACTTGTTGTTGCTGCAGGACTTTGCCCGATGGACATGTGCATATAGGGGAATGATTAGGTTGGACCTCCATGGGGCTGAAAGCCCAATAGATGGATGCTGTGACCCCACCAGGGGGAAGGGGAAACCAGAGGCTTGCACCAGGAAAAAAGGACGTTGCACTAGGGACATTCTGACAGACCTAGACCTAGGGGGTTTTTGCCTTTCCACTTGGACGTTGACCCTTGAGGGCACATGACGTCATCATGTTGACCCTGACATCATCCAGAGCTGGGGTTTGCAGTTATGACAACAGTTGTGTGCTTATTGGCATGCGTGGCATCATCTAGGGCCTTTGGAGGCCAAACGTCCAGCTTCTGGAACCCAACGTTCCACCTTGAAGGCTCAACGTCACCCTAGAAGGGCATGATGTCACCTCTAAAAGTGATTTTAGGGTTTAATTATTTGAATTTGTGTAAAAACTGGGTTTTTCATGTAATTTGGCCATTTTGGCCTTTTGATGACCTAATTTTAATTGAAGGTCATAAGTATTGTATAAATAAGAGAGAAAAACTCTCATTTTTTCATCATCACTCATCACACAAGTGGTGAAGTCTGAAATTTGCGCCCTTTTCAAGGGTTATTGGCTGAAATTTTAGGCGCACTTCTTGGAGGAGGCTATTTTTGGTGTTTCTTGGCTATTTTCATTGTGGAGGATCTTCAACTAGGGTTTAAGCTTGATTATTCTTCGTGAAGTAAGTAGAAAATCTGCATTTCTTTATTGTGAATGAATGCTTATGGTGAATTTACTTGTTTCATATCAAAGATTATGAAATTGCTTGCTTGAAACCCTAGGAGAAAGACATATGTTATTATCTTTTTCTCTATAATCTTCCACTTGTTTAAATTTCTCATTAAAGCACCTTATCAAAGAACTAGATACTAGAACTATACCATTGTAGCACTCTAGTAACCCTACTTCATTGCCTATTGCATATTTTATTTCAAATTTGTCTAAGGAAAAGAGAAATTACTAGGGCCTAAGTTTCCTTACTTTCTAGCAATTATCTCTAGGACTTGGATGTTTGAGGCCTTGGGCTACCAACACCTCTCTCATCTTCTCCATCTCCTTTAACTAAGTATTATCATTGCTATTTTCCTCTAAGAGTTGCTGCTGTTATCATTGACTCCATTACCCTAAAAGGCACTAGTCTACTCACTACAAGTGATTGATTGATCGAACAACTTTCAAACCATCTTCCTTGGAGCAATTACTAACTTCTACTAACCCTAGATTATCCAAATTCACTGACTAACTTGCTGCTGTTGCAAAAGATTGCTACAGCCATCTAACAGCAGCAAATTGACCCTAAAAGTGACATTTTATGCTAGCTAGACATTGCTAAAACTGTTTGTGACTATCTAATATCAATTTGTCTAGTTAAAACTATTATTTCAAGTCTTTTCTCAAGCATTTTGAAGCATAATTATTGTGGCTGTTACAAATTTATCATTGCTGTTATAAACTCTTATACTGCTGCAATTTCATATCAGCTAGTCTATTTTTTAAGAGTTCATTGTCTTATGAAGCATTGATATCATTTTGGTACTTGGAAAGTGCCCCTTTTTCTCTTTGCTGTCTTGTTCTGGGCAGGTACACAACATTTCTCTTTTGCTTCATCTCTAGTAAGACATAAAGAACCTTTTGACTTGAGTGACCTGTGAGAGGGGAGGGACTTTCTTGTATCATTTGCCTTAGCCTTCTCAAACCTTCCGGTCAATGGGGATGTCTCCCCTGGGGTACTGTGACATACTCCTAAATAGAAATGGGTCTCCTATTAAGGTGACAGTGATAGGTCAGTCTCAGTTACGCCAATTTTGTATCCACTTGCCTTGAGCTTTGGGCAAGTACAAATTGTGTGATAACAGGCCAGTTGTTGCATAGCATTTATTGCCTGCTAGTGTTCTGCATTTATTCCCATGCCACTAGTCAACATTTATTCCCTGCTATTGCTCTGCATTAATTCCATGCCACTACTCTACATTTATTCTATGCCACTGCTCAACAATCATTACCTGCTCCACTACAGGAGTGCAAGGTGTATGACTCCCCTGTCCCAACAAAGTTACCATAGAGAACATGAAGTTACCATAGAGATTGTTAGTGGCATTTATCTATTGACTGAAGGTTTATCAATGTTAACTTATGATTATCATTGTTGATAATTCCACAAACATTGAATCACTTTTGCATGCAAGCATTTAGTGATGCCAGACTTCGAAGACTTAACAATTGCCATCGGCAGCTGTGCGTCAAATTAATGTATTGCAGATAACAAGCTGTTGACAATTTTACAAAGGCAATAATGACCAAGATAACGTGACAGGAAATTTTATTTGTTAATTGGAGATACAGAATTCCTATTTTCTACATTCTTCTATCCATGGTGCGTTACTCCTAATTTTTCAAGCAAAACAACTAACCAATAACAAATCTCTCTGATTTTTTTCCTTTAATCAGCTTAAAATTTAATTCTGATTTAGAGAAAACAATTGTTGTCCTTGTTCAAGATTCTAGAGACAACAATAGCAAGGCTCCACAGGGACACATTCCTAATTTGGGGGGGGGAACACACCCCCCCCCTTATAGGGGACAGGGATGGGGTGAGGATATCCACTGCATCCGTTATTTTGCATAGGATAAATCCCTAACATAGGGGCTGTCCTAGAGAAGTTACCTGCCAAATGGGGACAGCGGGACATTCCCTAGTCTATGGGGAATATCTATGTGTCCACTGTGCACCAACATAAAAAAATGTAGGCCAAAAGAGAGCAAGTTAGGTATTGTAACTAATCATACTCACCAAAGTAGATGACTAATTTATTCACCAAGCTGCTTTGGGCAGGCTAACTACCTAGGGGTTTGACTTATTGTCCAATGGAAGAGACTCTAGGGATAACAACTTCTCTACACTTTCAAGATTAAGGTTAGTTTGGAAGTCAAATTGACTGAAAGGGAGGACTGGAAAAAGGGTTGGATACAGACTTTAAGGTACTCAGTTTAGGAACTAAGGCTGAGAAGAGATTTGGATGAATGGGTGTTTAGTTTTAGGAATTAATGCTTTAGAAGGGTACTTGGTTTGGGAACAAGGTTGTTTGTTGATTCCTTGACTTGGATTATTGAGATCTTTATTTGCTTTATGCGAGAGGGTTTGGATGTATGTTTGCTTTGTGAGGTTGAGGTTTTCGGTTTAGGTCTTGCTCATGTATGTTTTGAGGTATTACTCAAATCATGTTGCATTGTATTACTTGAAAGGAAATGAAACAACTAAAAGAGAAAAGGTCCCTTCACTGCTTTCTTCTTGGTTCCTAAGCTAACCTGGTTAATTAAAATGAAAGAAAGCAAATGGCAGAAAAGAAAACCCGTTTTCCTTTCACGTTCCCACTCTAAATTGTAGGTGTGAGAATATCCCAAGGGAGGAATGGGTTACAATCCATTGAAGGAAGAGGTGAGATGACACGTTCCAACCAAGAGGACAAGGGTACTAGGAAAAAAAAGATGGAGCTAAACCTAGGGAAGAAGGTCATCACAATAACAAACTAGGGCTAGCTAAGCTAGGAAGACTAGATTCGGTAGGTTGGAGTCCCCACCTAGTTTTATTTGGAAAATCGAGAAATCAAGGCAAGGGAGATGGTAGGCCACTAAGTTGATTAAGGGTTATTGATATTGTTTAATGTGCCAACCATGGTTAGGGATTGTTATCGCACAGTTTGTAGTTTGGGCAAAGCCCAACCCAAGCAACAAGTGTGAGACACAACTGTGGAGACCTATCACTGTCACCTAAATAGATATCCCCCTCGTTTTAGTGAAGGACAAGTCCAACAAAAGGGAGGCTTCCCGGGTGACCTTAGGGGGATTGCAAGGGGAGAGGGTAAGAGCTGAGAGAGAGACCCCTATACGTCACAATGAAAAGGTTCTAGGAGCTTGATGGAGGTTGAGTATCGGTCAAGGAAAGGTTGCCAATGGAGAGTACCTGCAAAACCAATGTTAGACAAACAAAACCAAGACAATGTATGATGAAATTGAGTCCTAGAACAAGAGGGAAACAACAAGTTATGCTCGCTGTCCCAAAATTGCAGCAGTGAGGAAATATATATCAGCAATGGAGAATCATAACAGCTGCAAATTGAACCATCAAAATCAAGTATATGATATGGGAAAATAAAGCTTGTAACTAGTACACAATGTTCCAATGTTTAGACCAAGATTTTGATGACAAATGAGGGCTGTTAATGAGGGTTATTAGCATGTATTTACTATTTATGACAGCCCAACGGCTGTAGCAAACTTTTGCTACAGAAACAAGTTCTAACCACTGAAATTAGCAAGTAAACAACCCAATCAATAGCTTATAATCAATAGAACAATTATCACAGCTTACAAATAATTTTCAGCGGTAGAAAAGTGGAAAATGAGTATGAGAGAGTAAGTTTGCTGCAGCCCTAATGGCTGTAGCTTAATGTTTATTACAACAACATGATCACTTAGCCAATCAAGATGCCCTTGGAGGACAAGAGAGCCAATAGCATATAGAATTTAAATCCAACCTTGAACAATTCAATCTCTTAAATTTCATGTTTACCAATGCAACAATATTCAATCTCCAATGCAATTAGTGCCTTATCTATTGGGTTAATGGAGTCTCTTGCTTAGACAACAACCTATGCAACAAAGAGAATAAAATGCTTCTTTGAGAATTAAACCTTGATAAAGCCAAAGAAGACACAAAACCTCCAAATCGTCTAGCTTAGAAATCCAAGTTTAACTAGGGTTTGATAATAATCTAGGGGTGTAAACCCTTTTACTCCCCAGAGAAGATAAACCCTAGCAAGGTCTTGCTACAAGGGTGTAAAACTTCTTACTCCTTGTAGCAATCCCTGAGGCCTTTCAATAACAATAGAAGAAAATTCCTTGATGGAGGGTGTATGCCCTTATACTCTTAGGGTTTGATTGTATAACCCTGAGATTAAAAGAAAAGCACAAGATTGCAAAAATTCCTTACCTAAATCAAAGAGATAGCATGCAAAACCCTTATCAAAGAAATTCCAACAATTTGCCAAGAAGAAGCATCCAAGAGAAGCCGCTAGCCTTTATTCCACCAATAGACAAGTGTAGCTTCCGTAATGATTAAAAATAAGAGCGAGCGAATTGCCCAAGATGGCCGAATTTCAGTCCAAGAATGATTTTCCAAGTGATGAGTCATGATTTGTGAAAAATGATTTGTCTCATATTTATATGAGGAAACCCAAGCCCTACTTTGTCCACTTTACAATTAAATCCATAATTTTAGACTAAAACATAAGTTACAAAGCTAAATTAGCAAAATGTTTTGCCTTTTTTCCCACATAGGCTACAAAATGACAAAAAATAATCAAATGATAGGATGTTAGCCTATAAAATTCCTCTCCAAGGTGGCACGTGTGATGGAAAAGCTTCCAAAGGCTAGGACGTCAAACTAGAAGAGTGCCAGATCATCCCCAAATCAAGCAATAGAGTGGGGCTTCAAGCCCACAACATCACCAAATGTGTTAAACATTCCAAACGTTCCATCATTAATGTGATGTCATGCCTCCCAAGAGGGATGTTTAGGCATAGAAGGGTGATGTCATCCTTCCTTCATGGTTCCAAGCATCATTCAAGTGCTAAAGTCACCTTCCCAAGTGAAACATTCATCTTCTAAGGCCTCCAATGAGTGGGGCGCTACATCCAACCAATGGACTTTCAAGCCCCTATCAAGGTCCAAGTGGCTTACTCCCTTCATGAATGTCTTCCACTGGGCAAGGTCCTCCAAAGACAAACAAATAAGCCCTCCAAGGGTCCACAAGTCACATGTATCATGCCAAGTAAGCCACATTTAATAAAAGAACCACCCAAACATCTGCATCAAATCCCCCCTTTTCAAACTAAACAAATGCTCAAAGACCTTATAAACTTTGCCAAATTTAGGTATGGGAGGGTTGTCAAGGTGCCCTATTGGGTATGCCAATCCCGAAGTCAAGGAATGTTTCCCAAGGAGACCCCTTTTTATGTAGTGAATATAAGGTGGATGGGGATAGGACTTTTGGGCATGGGGTTCCTGACATATCAAGGGTTCATATTGTCTCATTTATGGGTGCCTTTGTGGAGGATGTGTTGCATCCCTTCGTTTGTAATGCAACATTTTTCCAAGCCCTTTATTTGCCTTTCATTTTTTATGGTCTGAACATTGAGTGTATGTGCAAGGAAAGAAAAGGAGCACCGCAATGCCACTTGAAGTTAGAAAACATTGAGTGCCATATGCATTGGAAATTAAAAGACATTGCAATGCATTCCCCCATCAAGCGAGACATTTTTTATTCATTTTTCTTTAAGGGTCCTTCATTTTTATGAAGAAGCGTTTCATTGCTTTCAGGACCTTAAGGAAAGCATCTAGAAGGATTAGTTATGGCTTTTGACTCTTGCTAGCTACAACACCTCTGGGCCTTTAGCCCCTTCTTCCCATGAAATGAGGTACAAGCCCTTCTTGGGGTTAGTGAACCCAAGAACCCAAAAGATGAGGAAACAAAGGGGAAGGGGTGTGGAAAGTGGTAAGTATGAGCAGGAATGGTACGATGACCCTTCAAGGAAACCCCCCTGTTGATTTTTTGTAGCTTCAAGCAGGTATTCTAACATGCCCTAACTGTTGGGCATGTGGGAATCGTCGTTGGCACCTCGTCACACTTTCGGTTTAGTGAAAACCCATTTGGATTGGAGCTAGGGGCTCTGTGGGTTTGGTGAAGGGCTTTGTGGGCTTGTGTAGGGGCTTCACACCC
>SNQJ01S0028210.1:106551-119802 GCA_010110895.2 Picea sitchensis | reverse complement strand
AGACCAGAAGGCCCTCAACCTATTCCATGACCGAAATATCAGTTGACTGGAAATCCCATCTATTGGTGGAGTACTCTAAAAACAAATTTGCATATGAGTTAATGGATGGGCAGTGACAAGATGACAGGTGCAGGATCATGGATGATATTATTTATTATAAAGGCAGGATCTATCTAGTTCCAAAATCCTCATCCACGACTCACCATTAGAAGGGAACCAAGGGTTTCTTAAGATATATAGGCAGATAAGAGAGAGGTTTTCCTGGAAGAGTCTCAAGGGAGAGGTCATGCGCCACATCAGGGAGTGTACCACTTGCCAGCAGAATAAATATGAGCACAATCACCCTACAAGCCTATTACAACCTCTTCCCATTCCAAGGTGTAAGTGGGAAAGTATATCTATGGACTTCATTACGAGGCTCCCCAAGACACAGGGGAAAGATTGTATATTCGTGGTATTAGATCGCTTGACTAAGTTTGCCCACTTTTATTCCATCACCATGGAATATAGAGCATCTCAAGTAGATGAATTTTTTTCCAAGGAGGTTTTCAAGTTACATGGATTACCCAAGACAATTGTGAGCGAGAGGGACAACAAGTTTATCAACATATTTTGGTAGGAACTGTTTAGATTGGTGGGTATTGAGTTGACTCCTAACAATAGCTATCATCCACAAACAGATGGGAAAACAAAAATAGTGAACAAATGGGTGGAAGGTTTCCTCAGAAATTATGTAGCAAGGCAACAAAAGGCATGGGTCAAATGGCTTTATTTGGGTGGATATTGCTACAACACCACCCATCACTTTTCCATTGGTATGTCTCCTTTCAAATATTTGTACAATTATGATCCCCTTACTTTTGTTGAAATTGTGTTTGGAGATAGCAAGGCTCATATGGCCAAAGAGTGGATACAAGAAAGCCAAAACATCCTTAAAGAACTCAAAGACCATTTGCAAAGGGCACAAAACCAACAGAAATTATATGCTGACAGAAAGAGGGTGGAGTGCAACTTTGAGGTAGGGGACTTTGTCTATTTAAGGATACAACCATACAAACAAGCATCTATTAAGAATAATGGCACTAAGAAGCTAAAACCATGCTTCTATGGGCCTTATGAAGTGCAAAGGAGAATTGGGGAAGTTGCATATGAACTAAAATTACCACCGGAGAGAAAAATCCACAATGTTTTCCATGTATCTTGCTTAAAGAGGACTTCATGGAAGCATGTTATAGCTAATAAAGAGCTACCCCCAGTTGATGAAGAGGGACACTTGATTTTGATCCCAGAGGAGATCTTGGAGGTAAGGGAGAAACAATTAAGCAACATGGAGGTTAAGGAATACTTGGTCAAATAGAATAATTTGCCTATAGAAGATGCTACTTGGGAGAATGAACAAGTGCTACAACAAACATGTATAGAATTGCTTGTGGGAAAGAAATTCCCAGTAGGGGAGTCTATAATGTTCCCCTCTCCTTCAAAGGACCAAGGATGACTTAGTAGTCTAGTCACCCCTCTAGACTATAGTCCAATGGGAAAAAGGGGTATGAGGCGCTAAAGATGTCACCAGGTGATTTAATATTACTTTTATTAAAGTGACTTGGACGAAAAGGAAAAAAGTTTATTGACTTAAAGAGAAATTAAAACAATAACCTTAGTAAGAGTCATAAAGTAACTCAACATAGAATTAGAAGAGGGAGGTATAAAAGAGAGAGGAGGGCACCTCACTCCTCATTCATGTTATTCTTCTATGAGTTCATTTGAGCTATGCAGCTTACGTTTTGAGGGTTTTGAGTCAAGAAACCCTAGAGATCAACAAGGAGGTGGAAGATCCCTCTGTTCTTGGTCCAAGCTTGGCCAAGGAGGTGAAATATTCCTCCCTCACCATTCTATTTAGTTCAGATTCATTTCAGGAGTCATTTGTGAAAGAAGAGCACAGGTTGAAGGGTTTTCTAGCAAGTAGGGCACACCAGTTGAGGGGAAGGGATTTGATTTTCCTTAGGGAGGATAGATATACAATAGATCACATTCCAGGAATGATTTCTACCACCATATCGCCTTTCTACATCAGTTGTTTGAGGGTTTCTTCTGTAGATATATTTTATTTATCAGTTGGGCGTATGCTCCAAAGAAGGGGGCATCATTCCTTGATGAGGTCTTGAGTTGGAGGGCTAGATATAAGGGTTTGACCACATACTTTCTCCATATGAAATATACAACTCTTGATCTACAGTTTGGTAGTGTTTTCATAATATTTGGAGGTCATCTTCGAGGAGGCCGAAATTTCTAGCTTTTCTAGCCAGTGGGGGATGCATCAACAACATATCTAAAGGTTAAAGACTTCCAGGGAAAGAAAATGATCTTGTATAGACTCTCAGTCCTTTGTTGGGGATCCAGGAGACCACATCTCTCTACTTTATTGTATCTTGAGGGCATGTGCATCCCATACTTCTCTATTTTTCTATATTGTTCCATATCTATAGATCCATTGATGGAGATCACCTTATTATATTAAATAAAGGTCATATCTGAAGTTTTTTGAGGTATTTATTGTGTTTACTCTTATATGTTGTGATCTACTTGTTGTCATCCTTATACACATTTGCTGACGTGAGCTAAGTCCTGCTCACTTAGTGTGTCCTTGGAGGCACAATGCCTAGGTTCAAAGCCCACGCTGTCACTTTGACTTGAACCTCTTATGTCTAGGCTTACTCATAGGGAAGCCAAGGGAGGTAGACCCTAGTTACTATGTGAATTATTAAATGAATTCTAGGAGTTGATTTTTTTTTGTTAAAGGTGAGGGGAAACTAGCCTATATGGCAAGCAAAAATGCAAATGCAAATCTTTAATGAGAATCAAACCTTTCCCTAAGTCAACTAAGACTAGTTCCTAAGGGTTGGGAAATGGGTCAATTAGATTATACAACAACAAAAACTTATCCTATAGCGTTATTTATACCCAACAAAAACTTATTTAATATAGATAGCCAATACAATGCCAAGAGAATAAACCAAACAATACAGAAAGTCCTCTCCCAAGTAGTGTGCCTCTCTCTCTCTCTTCTTCTCCAACTGCAGCTCCAAACTTGCACTCTGATGATCAAATGAGTGAGTGAACAAATGAGGCGCTGGCCTATCTTATTTATACAATATTCCAGGTGTGAAATGAGGTGTCTTTTCACTGGCAGGGCCGACTTCTCATTTTGGGTGGTTATAACCACTTTTAATATATTCTGGGGCCAACTTCTCATTTATCCTATTACAATTAGGGTTTGACCAATCCGCAAAAGGGGATTTGGTCATTTACAATACTTGACATGATCAATCCACAAAAGGGGATTGATCTAATGAATACTACATCGATAATAATTAGAATACTCTTTGCAGTTACAATATTTCAACACTCCCCCTTAACAAGAAGGGTATTCTACAACAACATCAAGAGAGAGAGGGGGCAACATCATCTACAACATCTTGGAACACTAACTGACATATCTATAAATCATCGGAAGTTTTTCTCATCATCAATATCATCATTCACATCAGGGAGATGGAATGGCATCATCATCCTCATCAGCGTGAGGCTAAGGTAACATCATCATCATCTTTAGCGTGAGGCTAAAGTAAAATCATCATCTTCAGCATGAAAGATGAAATAACATCATCATCATCATAATCATCTTCAACAAGGAGCTGAAGTGGCATCATCATCATCATCTTCAACAAGAATTTGAAGTGGCATCATCATCATCAACTTCAGCAAGAAGCTGAAGTGGCATCATCATCATCAACTTCAGCAAGAAGCCGAAGTTGCATCATCATCATCAACTACATCAACATGGATTAGTATAACACTAATGCATCATCATCATCAATAACAACACAAGGCTGATACAACATCAAAAACAACAATATCACAACACAAAGGATGGAGCATCATCAACAACAACAACATCACAACACGAAGGCTGGAGCATCATCAAAATCAGCACTAGGTTGAGAGTCTTCAGCACGAGGTTGGCATCAAAACACGAAGCTGGCTACACAATATCATCAACATGAAGTTGGCTACACAATATCATCAACACGAAGTTGACATCACAACACGAGGTTGGCACATCATCACAACACGAGGCTGGCATGTCATCGACACGAGGTTGACATCACAACAATTCAGCTGGCACATCATCACAACACGAGGCTCACATGTCATCAACACGAGACTGACATCACAAAAATTAAGCTGGCACATCATCACAACAATTAAGATGGAACATCATCACAACAATTAAGTTGGCATCACAACACTAGGATGGTACATCATCACAACAATTAAACTGGCACATCATCACAACAATTAAGATGGCATCACAACACTAGGATGGTACATCATCAAAGCAATTAAGTTGGCATCACAACACTAGGTTGGTACATCATCACAACAATTAAGATGTCACATCATCACAACAATTAAGATGACATCATAGCACTAGGCTGGTACATCATCACAACAATTCAGCTCACACATCATCACAATAATTAAGCTGTCATCACAGCACTAGGTTGGTTCATCATTACAACAATTAAGTTGGCACATCATCACATCAATTAAGCTGGCATCACAACACTAGGTTGGTACATCATCACAATAATTAAGCTGACATCACAACACTAGGCTGGTACATCATCACAACAATTAAGCTGGCACATCATCATCATGGGGCTGACATCACAACACTAGTCCCCCTTTAGATGGAGGTTCTTACGGACTACACCAAGATTATCTCGAAAGTGCTCAAACTTTACACGAGATAGAGGCTTGGTCAACACATCAACAACTTTTTCATTCGTGCTAACATATTGGAGCTGTATGGCTCCTCTCTGCAACATATCACGAATGAAGTGACATTGGATCTCTATGTGCTTCCACTCATCATGGAACACATAATTCTCCATCATCTTTATACAACTTGGTTATCACATAGAATCACGGTGGCTTCCATCACCAAATCAAATAGATCTGTCAATAACATCCGAATTCATATGGCTTCACAACTGGTGGAACATGCAACAATGTATTCTGCTTCTTTCTTGCTCGGAGCAATGTTGAATTTCTCCCTACTCTACCATGAAGTCATGGCTGACTCCAGACTGAAACATCCTGAAGTGCTCTTTTTATTAGAAGCACTTCCAGCTCAATTTGAATCGGTGTAACCATTCAGTCTGAAGTCATGATCTCTAGTTTAATACAGACCAAAATCCAACGTACCCTTAAGGTATCTCATCATATGTTTTGCAACAACAATGTGAACACGTCTGGGTTCTATTAGATACTGACTCAAGCCAAAACATATATCTAGCCTAGTATTCGTCAGATACATCATTGAACCAATAATCTGTCTGTTCAGGGTAGCATCAACCAATTCTGACGAGGTATCTACCGGGAGCTTAAACTTCATTTCCATGGGTGTGTACATGGATCTACATTTCAACATGTCAAACCTCTTCATTTTAATTGCCTACTTCCCTTGGTTAAGGAAGATCTTCTATGTGCTCTTTCAAACTTCAATACCTAAGAGATAATGCATTTAGGTCTTCCATCAAACTCTGCAACGAGCTTCTTCTGCAATTTGTGATGAGATTTTCTTCATCTTGTCAAGAATACATCATCTACATATAGTAATAACATCATTGGCTCATCATTTATAACCTTGACATAAAGGTTAGAATCAACTTTACTCTTGGTAAAGTCCAAGCTCATCAGGAAACTGTCAATTCTTCCATACCAAGCTCTAGGAGCTTGCTTCAACACGTACAAAGCTTCCTTCAACTGGAAGACATGAGTCTTTCTATCTTCAATCTTCAAATCAAAGTTTCTCATTGCATTGTACCAATCTGGTACACTTGCTTAGTTGGAACTCAATATGCACAATCATGTGCTAGCTCTATGTTCTCTCTGCAAGGCACTATCTGTCTCACTGATTGGGAGTATGTCCTCTCCTCTTTCTGCAACTGTCCTTTTGGAACTGAGACTTTGCACCTGCACCTTCTCTAAAGCTGAGAATGGTTGCTCCATTCTCACTGTGACTGCTGAAATCTCAGAGTAACTCCTCTACTCCATCATGGAAACAACTTCATCTGAAACTAAGAGTGTCTCAATAACTGATACTGAAGATAGTTCTTCTTCCTTCATGGAGGTAGCACTATCTTTTATCATAGTTATGTTTCCATGACCCAACTAAAGTACTGCAACAACTAGCACTTGATTTTAAATATGGGGATTTCTCCCCCTACATCTCATACTATATATGAATCATGGTTGTTTTGGTTGTCTTCATAAACACTGGAACTATTTCATCAATAACTCGAGTAAGTGTCTCGTCATAGTCTTCTCCCTCTTGCTAGGAGAATCCTCTAGACACACATTAGGATTTTATACATCTGCAACCCGCTTGATCTATATAGATCAATCTTGGAAGTCAATACTGGATTCTCTTCTAGTCTCACAGAAGAATCCATATCCTAGTCTTTCTGACTAGCTTCCTTCTCTGTTACTGAAACAAGGGAATCTTCCCAGGAGATTTCATATCTCCTAGAAGTTTCTGAAGCTATGATCTAGTCTTCTCACGACATCTGTCTCCTAGTCCTATAAGTTGTCTCTTCATCTAATCCTTTTTGAGATCAAGCTTACTCTCGATTTCTTCTTAGTCTACAAGGACTTCATCATCTCTTACATGGTATACTTGGTGTTGAATACCAATTCTAAATATGAAAGAAAGAGTAGTTTTGCTTCCTGTCAAGGTGGCTTCATTAACCTTTAAACAATTCTGCTGTGAGTTCTTGTTCTAATGTTCAATCATCTTTGGAGCCTTCTTCTCCTTTCAATCAATCTTCACATGAGATACTCTAAATCTCAAAAGATAGCTTCTTCTTCATCTTCTTTGGTACATGAGTGTATATGGTCATGTACAACGTCTGCTTCATGTCTCATCTAATATGTTGGCTTCTGCAACCTTTACTATAGCTTTCTCAGGGTTATCACTTGTGACCTGAAATGAGGTCAACAAAACAACAAGAAAGAATAATACTCTTTTGATAATAGTAGATAAAACAATAGCACGAATAATCATCACAGTAGCTCCTTTAGAGCTATCATTTGTGGTCTGTCTGAAGCAAAGATCAAAAGTAAGAAATACAATACGGAATGAGGTCAACACTCTTATAGTGTTGTGATCAAACATTCCTCCATGGCAACCTGGAACTAACACGAGAGGTTTCTCCTAGAGGAGATGTTAGTTGTATCAGACAAATAATTACATTAAGCATTTATCTTAATATGCTCACATGCTACCAAGCGTAATACTTTTCAAGGACTGCTATCTCAACTATAGTGTTTACTTATAAAGGGATAGTCATCAACTTGTCAAGTGAAACTTTGAATCTTATCAACTTAATTAATCAAACCTGGAACCTGGAGCCTTGTCCTCAAGAATGAGGGTGTTGCTTTTCTTCCAAGTCTCATTCACTCAAGATGACGAGTGTTTTCTTCAACCTGTCTTCTTGTACTAAGACAATATGTTATCTTGATATAAGGTTGGGTTAGAGGGTAAACTCTATGATCTCAACTTTATTCTATCTAATACCTTGACTTTAATTTTGACCAAAGGTTAGTATGATGGTCATAGCTTCAACATGCAACATTGATCAAAATAATGTCATAACAAATAGATGCATATCAGAATAATCAAACTTGAATTGCATTATTCCTCTGAATGTGTTGGATCTTGAGATCCTTCTGGATCTATGGAAAAATATCCCTTCTCCCGCAAATACCCTTTAAAGTTTAACAATTTAAACATATGTGAGTACATACCTCTGATAACATTTGCAGGTATTGGCACCATCTGGTAACAGCGGTAATGAT
The DNA here is from genome assembly GCA_010110895.2 of Picea sitchensis. Taxonomy (NCBI): domain Eukaryota; kingdom Viridiplantae; phylum Streptophyta; class Pinopsida; order Pinales; family Pinaceae; genus Picea; species Picea sitchensis. Next base: position 111,879 of record SNQJ01S0028210.1, on the reverse strand, counting down.
CACCAACTCTTAAAAACTTCAAGGGTGACTGCAATTGGTACTACGACTGATACTTCAACTAATACTGCAACTGCAACTGATTATGAGATTGCCACTACAACTTAGGGTTTTATGAGGAAACCCTAATTTTCAAACTTCAAATTTTGAAATTCTGATCCAGGGGATAGATGCGCTGAGTTGAGGCGAGTAAGCCGGTGCAGTCAAATTTCTGAAAATTCAAATTTTACCCCCTCAAACTTGACCAACGGATTTCTAGACTGGTGCTTCTGGTTTTCCGGTACTTTTGGTTTTTTGCAACTTCTAGTACTTTTGGTTTTCTGGTACCGGTGAAAACTAGGGTTTCACTTTCCGAGAGATCTACCCACTGAAAAGGTGCGCTGAAGGTGCCAAAGAATTCATTGGGTTAGGGTACACTTTTCTAGATGGTTTTGAGGCTCAAAATCTTCTTCAATAAAAAACCATAATTTTCATGTACGACAACACTGATGTTTTTCTTCTTCTTGTGAAAGATGCTCTCTTAAGCTTAGATCTGGTACCATGTTAAGGTTTTAAGCTATTATTAGGTTTCATTAGAATTCACTAGATAATCATAGAATAGATAGGATCACTGAGAAATACACAATCACAAGAGACACAACATTTATCCTGCGAAATCCTCAGGGGGGAGAAAACCCAACAAAAACTTCCTTAATATAGATAGCCAATACAATGCCAAGAGAATAAAACAAACAATACAGAAAGTCCTCTCCCAAGTAGTGTGCCTCTCTCTCTCTCTCTTCTTCTCTAACTGTAGCTCCAAACTTGCGCTCTGATGATCAAGTGAGTGAGTGAACAAATGAGGCGCCGACCTCTCTTATTTATACAATCTGGCAGGTGTGAACTGAGGTGTCTTTTCACTGGCAGAGTCGACTTCTCATTCTGGGTGGTTATAACCACTTTTAATATATTCTAGGGCTGACTTCTCATTTAGCCTATTACAATTAGGGTTTGACCAATCCACAAAAGGGGATTTGGTCATTTACAATACTCGACATGATTAATCCACAAAAGGGGATTGATCTAATGAATACTACATCAATAATAAATAGAATACTCTTTGNCCAACAAAAACTTCCTTAATATAGATAGCCAATACAATGCCAAGAGAATAAAACAAACAATACAGAAAGTCCTCTCCCAAGTAGTGTGCCTCTCTCTCTCTCTCTTCTTCTCTAACTGTAGCTCCAAACTTGCGCTCTGATGATCAAGTGAGTGAGTGAACAAATGAGGCGCCGACCTCTCTTATTTATACAATCTGGCAGGTGTGAACTGAGGTGTCTTTTCACTGGCAGAGTCGACTTCTCATTCTGGGTGGTTATAACCACTTTTAATATATTCTAGGGCTGACTTCTCATTTAGCCTATTACAATTAGGGTTTGACCAATCCACAAAAGGGGATTTGGTCATTTACAATACTCGACATGATTAATCCACAAAAGGGGATTGATCTAATGAATACTACATCAATAATAAATAGAATACTCTTTGCAGTTACAATATTTCAACATAAACTTCTTGTGTTGGTTCCAGGTTGCCATGGATAAATGTTTGATCACAACACTAGAAGAGTGTTGATCTCATTTTGTATTTCATTTCTTACTTTTTCAAGCAGGCCACAAGTGATAGCTCTAAAGGAGCTACTATGACGATTGTTCATGCCATTGTTTTATTACTATTATCAAAGAGTATTATTCTTGCTTGTTGTTTTGTTGACCTTGTTTTAGGTCACAGGTAATAACATTGAGGAAGCTATAGTGAAGGTTGCAGAAGGAAATAGATTAGATGAGACATGAAGCAGACTATGTACATGACCATATAAATTCATGTACTAAAGAAGATGAAGAAGAAGCTATCTTTTGAGATCCAGAGTATCTCATATGGAGATTGATTGTAAGGAGAAAAAGGCTCCAAAGATGATTGGACATTAGAACAAGAACTCACAGTAGACTTGTTCAAAGGATAATGAAGCCACCTTGACAGGAAGCAGAATTGATTTGAAGTCTAACTCAACCTTTCATATTTAGGCTCGGTATTCAACACCAAGTATACCCTGTAAGAGATGATAAATCCCTTTTAGAATCAAGAAAAAATCAAGAGTAAGCCTGATCTCAGAAAGGATTAGATGAAGAGACAACTTCCAGGACTAGGAGATAGATGCCATGAGAAGACTAGATCGTAGCTTCAAAGACTCCTAGGAGAAATGAAATCTCCTGGAAGATTCCCTTGTTTCAGTAACAGAGAAGGAAGCTAGTCAGAAAAACTAGGATATGGATTCTTCTGTGAGACTAGAAGAGAAGGGAGTATTGACTTCCAAGATTGATTTAAACAAATCAAGCATGTGTTAGATGTACAAAGCCTGATGTGTGTCCAGAGGATTCTCCCGGCAAGAGCGAGAAGACTATGACGAGACACTCCAGTAATTGAAGAAATAGTTCCAGTATTTATGAAGACAACCAGAACAACCATGATTCATATATAGTATGATATGCAAGGGGAGCAATCCCCATATTTAAAATTTAGTGGCAGTTTGTGCAGTACATTAGTTGGGTCATGGAGACATGACTACAATAAAAGATAGAGTTACCTCCATGAAAGAAGAAGAGTTACCTTCAGTATCATTTATTGAGCCACTCTCAGTTTCAGATGAAGTTGTTGCCTTGATGAAGTAGAGGAGTTACTTTCATATTTTAGTAGTCACAATGAGAATGGAGTAGCCATTCTCAACTTCAAAGCAGCTACAGGTGCAGAGTCCCAGTTCCAGAAGGAACAATTGCATAGAGAGTAGAGGACATACTCCCAGACAATAGACAGATAGTGCTTTGCAGAAAGCACATAGAGCTAGCACATGGTTGTGCAGATTGAGTTGTAGCCGAGCAAGTGTACCAGATTGGTACAAAATGATGTGAAAAATTTGATTTGAAGTTGAAGACATAAAGACTCGGGTCTGCAAGTTGAAGAAAGACATGTACAGGTTGAAGCAAGCTCCTAGAGCTTGATATGACATAGTTGACAGTTTCCTGAAGAGCTTGGGCTTTACCAAGAGTAAAGTTGATTCTAACCATTACTTCAAGGTTATGAATAATGAGCCGTTTATATTGTTGCTACTATATGTAGATGATGTATTCTTGACAAGATGAAGAAAAGCTCATCACAGATTACAAAAGAAGCTCGCTACAAAGTTTGATGGAAGACCTAATGCATTATCTCTTAGGTCTTGAAGTTTGGCAGAGCACAGATAAGATCTTCCTTAACCAAGGGAAGTATGCAGTTAAAATAATGAAGAGGTTTGACATGTTGAAATGTAAATCCATGTACACACCCATGGAAACGATGTTGAAGCTCTCGATAGATACCTCGTCAAAATTGGTTGATGCTACTCTGTACAGACATATTATTGGTTCGGTGATGTATCTGATGAATACCAGGCCAGAGATATTTTTTGCCTTAAGTCAGTATCTGGTAGAACCCAGACGTTTTCACATTGTTGTTGCAAAACATATGATGAGATACCTTAAGGGTACGTTGGATTTTGGTCTTTTCTATATTAGAGATCATGACTTCAGATTGTATAGATATTCTGATTCAAATTGAGTTGGAAGTGTCTCTGACAGAAAGAGCACTTCAGGATGTTGTTTCAGTCTGGGGTCAACCATGATCTCATGGAAGAGTAGGAAGCAATCTAGCATTGCTCCAAGCACAGCAGAAGCAGAATACATTGTTGCATGTTCTGCTAATTGTGAAGCCATATGGCTTCAGATGTTGTTGACATATCTATTTGATCTGGAGATGGAAGCCACCGTGATCCTATGTGATAACCAAAGTTGTATAAATATGATGAGTTCCATGATGAGTCGAAACACATAGAGATATGGTATCACTTCATTCATGATATGATGCAGAGAGGAGCTATAAAGCTCCAATATGATGGCACAGATGAGCAGGTTGTATACCAAGCCTCTGTCTCGTGTAAAGTTTAAATACTTTCGAAACAAGTTTGGTATAGTCCGAAAGGACCTCCCTCGAAAGGGGGAGCAATGTTTATGATACTATGGTATCCTGACCAATAACGGGTAGCTCAGTTAGGATTTTATATTCTAGGGGACTAATCATCCCTGAACAGATCCTGAAGGTATGAAGGGGCGGGTTGTCAGAGTACTTGTGCATGTATATGCTAGCTTTGGTCAGTAGTGGTAGCTCCGTGAGGATTTTATATCTTAGGGAATCTTTTGATTCATGGACAGATCCTTTGGATCCGTCAGAGTACCACAAGATGTTGTTGATGCCAGCCTAGTGCTGAAGATTTCCAGCTTCGTGTTGATGTTGTTGATGCCAACCTAGTGATAAATATTTCCAGCTTTGTGTTGTTCTTGTTGATGCTAGCCTCGTGCTAAATATTTCCATCTTCGTGCTAATGCTGTTGATGCCAGCCTAGTGCTGAAGATTTCCAACTTCGTGCTAATGTTGTTGATGCCAGCCTAGTGCTGAAGATTTCTAGCCTCGTGCTAATGTTGTTGTGATGTCAACCTCGTGCTGAATATTTCCAGCCTTGTGCAGATGTTGTTGTGATGCCAGCGTCGTGCTGAAGATTTTCAGTCTCGTGTTGATGTTGTTGAGATGCCAGCTTCGTGCTGAAGATTTCCAACCTAGTGCTGATGTCGATGATACTCTAGCCTTTGTGTTGTGATATTGTTGTTGTTGATGTTGTATCATCCTTGTGTTGTTATTGATGATGATGATGTATTAGTGTTATACTAATCCATATTGATGCAGATGATGATGATGCCATTTCAGCTTTCATGCTGAAGATGATGATGTTACTTTAGCCTCATGCTAAAGAAGATGATGAATGTTGTTGATGCCAGCCTAGTGCTGAAGATTTATAGCCTCGTGCTGATGTTGTTGTGATGTCAACCTCGTGCTGAATATTTCCAGCCTCGTGCAGATGTTGTGATGCCAACGTCGTGCTGAAGATTTTCAGTCTCGTGTTGATGTTGTTGAGATGCCAACTTCATGCTGAAGATTTCCAACCTAGTGTTGATGTCGATGATACTCTAGCCTTTGTGTTGTGATATTGTTGTTGTTGATGTTGTAGCAGCCTTGTGTTGTTATTGATGATGATGATGTATTAGTGTTATACTAATCCATATTGATGCAGATGATGATGCCATTTCAGCTTTCATGCTGAAGATGATGATGTTACTTTAGCCTCATGCTAAAGATGTTGATGATATTACTTTAGCCTCATGCTAAAGAAGATGATGATGTTACTTTAGTCTCATGCTGATGAGG
>SNQJ01S0028210.1:74220-94267 GCA_010110895.2 Picea sitchensis | reverse complement strand
TGCAAATGGTCTTTGAGTTCTTTAAGGATGTTTTGGCTTTCTTGTATCCACTCTTTGGCCATATGAGCCTTGCTATCTCCAAACACAATTTCAACAAAAGTAAGGGGATCATAATTGTACAAATATTTGAAAGGAGACATACCAATGGAAAAGTGATGGGTGGTGTTGTAGCAATATCCACCCAAATAAAGCCATTTGACCCATGCCTTTTGTTGCCTTGCTACATAATTTCTGAGGAAACCTTCCACCCATTTGTTCACTATTTTTGTTTTCCCATCTGTTTGTGGATGATAGCTATTGTTAGGAGTCAACTCAATACCCACCAATCTAAACAGTTCCTACCAAAATATGTTGATAAACTTGTTGTCCCTCTCGCTCACAATTGTCTTGGGTAATCCATGTAACTTGAAAACCTCCTTGGAAAAAAATTCATCTACTTGAGATGCTCTATATTCCATGGTGATGGAATAAAAGTGGGCAAACTTAGTCAAGCGATCTAATACCACGAATATACAATCTTTCCCCTGTGTCTTGGGGAGCCTCGTAATGAAGTCCATAGATATACTTTCCCACTTACACCTTGGAATGGGAAGAGGTTGTAATAGGCTTGTAGGGTGATTGTGCTCATATTTATTCTGCTGGCAAGTGGTACACTCCCTGATGTGGCGCATGACCTCTCCCTTGAGACTCTTCCAGGAAAACCTCTCTCTTATCTGCCTATATATCTTAAGAAACCCTTGGTTCCCTTCTAATGGTGAGTCGTGGATGAGGATTTTGGAACTAGATAGATCCTGCCTTTATAATAAATAATATCATCCATGATCCTGCACCTGTCATCTTGTCACTGCCCATCCATTAACTCATATGCAAATTTGTTTTTAGAGTACTCCACCAATAGATGGGATTTCCAGTCAACTGATATTTCGGTCATGGAATAGGTTGAGGGCCTTCTGGTCTGTTATCGCACAGTTTGTAGTTAGAGAAAAGGATGGATGGAAGAAAGGAAAACTGACATAATTGAGACTATCCTACCACTGTCACCTCAATAGGATAACTCTTTCTATTTAGGGTGGTAGGCCCATGGGAGACGTGCCTAGTGACCTGGGGTTTTGAGAAGGCAAAGGCTTAAAAGTATGAGTAAAGTTTTCCCCCTCACAAGTCACCATCGATTAGAAAGTATGACTTAACAGCCAATAAAGATAAAAGTAATCAGAACTGTACCTGCTCGAGACAAAGGAACAAGGAAACTATACATGTGCAAGATCACTTGTTGGTTAGTACTTCATATGATTAAAGACTTTATGATATAAAGCAATTGACAAATAATAGTGATGAAGTAAATCAACGATGTACAATAGCAATGATTACAATAGATCACTTCACATTAAATGTTAAAGGATCTTCACACTGGTCAATGGAAATCAATGTAACATTATCAATACTAGAAGCAACGCTTTAGACAATCATTAAATTGTTTTAAGGACACAATAAATGTTGCATGGATATGTTCTATAGCACAAGTAGATGACGACAAAAATAGGTTTAGTGATTGTTAGTCTAAGCTAGGGTTAGAAGTATTAGTAGTTTTTCAAGGTATTGGATGTGTGTATGATCAAGGTACTCAAACATAGAAGGTCTAGATCAGTGCGCTATTAAGGTAAATGGAGTCAAAAGGGTTGCAAAAGTTGAAGGGACGAAATGATAGTGGTAGGGATAAATACAAGTGGGTTTCAATGATGAAGTGTTGCTAAGCAAATGCTTCATCCATCAAACCCTATGGGAAAACAACTCACTAAGGTGTAGAAACCCTAGGCCTTAGTGCATTTTCCTCCTTCTTTAGCTCAATGAAAAGAATAAAATGGCTAGCTTTGAAGAGTTTAAAGTTAGAGTGTTTCTATGGCAAGGCTCTATCTATATTCAACAAATCAAAATGGCTCTTAGCATAACTTAGTAGGGACATGAAACAAGGACACCAACATGTGTTTGTTACCTAGGGTTTAATCCAACAAATTATAATAACAAAATGCAAGTAAAAAAATACCATAACCATTTAATAAAGAAGGATTGCAGAAATTCACTTACATCCACCAAGCATTCATATAGTCAAACCCTATTTGTAAACCTTCCACCAAGAAAATGCCAAAATAGCCAAGAAAAAGCCTCCTTCAACAAGTGCGCATCAAAATTTCAGCCAAAAACCCTAAAGGAGGGCGCAAATTTCAGACCTCACAAAGTGTGAGTGAAAGATGATGTTTAAAATGAGAGTTTTAGCTCTCTACTTATACAATACCAAGTGACCTTAATAAAATTTAGGCCACCAAAAGGCCGACAAGGCCAAAATACCAAATAATATTGTTTTGCATTAAATGTCATAAATTAAAATCTAATCAAGCAAAAGTTAAGACTTTGTGCCCTTTCTAGGGTGATGTTAGCCCTTTTTAGGGAAGCATTGTCCTCCTGGAGAAAAAACGTTAGCGCTCATTGGGCCTCTCCAAGCTGCCACACGTGCCACAACTTCCATAACTGCCTCCCCAAAACGTCCATAATGATGGATGACGTTATGGGCATTCTGGGTGATGTCATGGGCCTTCTAAGGCCAATGTTCCAGTGGAGAGGGAACAACCCCCCTAGATAAGGCTTTTGTTAAGCCCTAATATTGGCTCATTACCCCTTAATTAATGTTATTTTATTTATGTCGGCTTTAGGCCATTAGTTGTAATTATACCTCCTAGTCTCCTATATATACCAAGGAGACATTTTCATTTTGAATCATCTTGTACTTGAACATTTAAGTGGGGTAAAAGAAGGTTTCCCCCTAAATCATAAAATTAAAACCTAATCAAGCAAAAGTAAAGACTTTGTGCCCTTCTAGGGTGACGTTAGCCCCTTTTAGGGAAGCATTGTCCCTCCTGGAGAAAAAACGTTAGCCCTCACTAGGTCTCTCCAAGCTGCCACACATGCCACAACTTCCATAACTTCCTCCCCAAAATGTCCATAATCATGGATGACGTTATGACATCCTGGGTGATGTCATGGGCCTTATAATAACGTTCCAGGAGAGGGAACAACTCTAGGTAAGGCTTTGTTAAGCCCTAGTATTGGCTCACAATTCCTTTAATTGGGGTATTACTATATTAGTAATGTTATTTTTATTTATGTCATTTCAGCCATTAGTTGTAACTATACCTCCTAGTCTCCTATATATACCAAGGAGACATTTTCATTTTGAACTTCCGATCTTGTACTCTGAAAATTCTAAGTGGGTAAAGGAGGTTGCCCCCTCAAAGAGGCTACTTTTCTATTATCTAAAATTATCTCTTTTCAAGGCGTTGAATACTTTTCTGAGGTTTTTCATGCTATATTGATATTTGGTTCTTAACATATGGTATCAGGAGCCTGGTCTTGGGGTTTTCAGTCGCTGCCCAGCACACTCCTGCCATCTCCATACATGGATTAAGGTACGTTGGTTTAAAAATTTATCTCTTTAGGCCTTATACTTTGGAGATACAGCCTGTACAAGATAGGGTTCTGGAATTATCCCAAACAGAGTCATTGCGGAATCTCTATAACAACCTTCTGTAATGTTTCAGACTCTGAACTCTAGATTCTATTTACAAAAATTAGTAAGGTATACGTGGTAAAAATTCTCTCAGCTGCTGAGTCATCTTAAATTTGTAGATACACCCTGTGTAAGATAGGGTAATTCCACTGGTCCCATTGACTAGTCTCAAGAAGGTTCCAGGTAAACAATCATAAATTCTTCCCAGAGTATCCAAATTGAGTGGCACTAGTTTCATTGGATCGTGGACAATCTGTAGTATTTCTAGTGCGAGTTTTAGAATTGTATTATCAATCATTTTGTGCGGGGCACGCTATACAAGTGAGATATCCTGAAAGGCCAAAAATCGGCAAGTTGTGGGGAAGTTACAGTAAATTCCACTTCGACACATCCAATTTGATCAGACCTTGTGGCATTGCAGAGAAGAAATATCAGAGAACTACATAAAATAAAAGTTTCATACCCAGAAGGGTCGAAACTTGGGAGATACAACAGAATAAATATTGTCTAGCAGAACCACCTCAAAATCAAGGTTCAAAAGTAATACTTGGCCAACATGCCACCAAAAGGGAACTTCTACAATCTCGCCAAATAATACCTTAGAAAATCCTACTTGGACTCTTTGATGAAGGTGAATAAATGCGCAGTGACATAAATTGGAACTGGCCAAAAGAAGATGGATTCAATGAAGCTAACTTGATACTAAGATGGATGGTTTAAAAGGGAGATCATGAAGTATTGAAATTGCAATGTGAGAAGACACTGAAAGTGAAAAATGCATCCCATGAAATTCATGATGGTGACACAAGGAAGGTGAATCAAGAATGGAGAAATTCTTAACTTTGGTTTGAAGACAAACCACGCTCCTAAGATTGATTAGGCGAGGAAGTTTGATGGCAAGGACCCAATCACATGGATGACGATGGAGAAATTCTTGATCTCCATAATGTGGTACATACACAAAAGGTATGAATTGTTTCTTTATATTTAGAACCAATCAATGTATGGTATTGATGGTTTTGTTCTCGCAAATCACTCGCCACTTGACAATTTTCACCTTAAGAAATGATAGCAACACACTATTAGGATACAAGGAGCAATAATTCTCTTTATCCAATTGATAAATCTCAAGAAAGGGTTCGCCATCGGTTACTGAGAACTTCCTTTAAAGATTGAACATAAAAGGGTAACCCATATACCGACATGAGCACTTGATTGATGGTCTATAGGAACTTTTATGATGGCCATTTCAACATGAGGTTCGCTTTGGGGAACCCAAATCATTGGAGAAATGCATTTAGGGTGGCAAGAAAAATGTTGAGTGTACTGGCTGATAAGGCTACTAGAAGGACCAATCCTAACATCTATAGAGAGAACAATGCTCCTTCTTCTAAAAACACCTCAACCTAAAAGGTTGACACCTCAACAATTGATGAAGAAAAGCAAAAGGTTTATGCTTTAATTGTGACAACAAGTACGTAAGGACATAAGTGTGGTGAGAAGAAATTATTCCTACATAGATTGTAGAAGAGGAAGAAGAACAAGAACAAGAACCATCTCCCAAGATGAAAACATAGAAGAAATTTGATCTGAAGAGTTGACTTAATAGCATATCGTGTAATGCATTGGATGGAATTAGCACTCCCTCAAAACCCTCAAGATCAAGGATACATCAAAAAGAAAAGGTAATAGTCCTAATTCGATTATGGCGCATTCGCTAATTTCATTCACTATAAATTATCCAAAGATCTCAATTGCTTCGTATATCCAATACCAGAGTTTCAAGTAATGATTGAAGATGAGGAACCATCAATTGCTCAGAAAATGCAATAAGACTAATCTTACTATGGGGAATATGTAATGAATAGTCCAATGATTTCTATACCCATGGGTGGTGCGATGTTGTACTAGGAATCCAATGGTTACAATCATTAGAATAGTACTTTTAATTTTCAAGAACTTTTCATGAAATTTTCATTGAAGGAAAAGAAATTGAGTTAAGAGGTAATTGTGGAAACCCGATATGATAAGCTCTAAATCCATTACGACAAAATTATTGAAAAGGGGCATCAAGGCATTATTGCAATAACCATGCTCACTAGATGTTCAAACATATAGCTTCATATTCCTCAAGATCTCTAAAGGATCATTGATGATCATTCCAAAGTATTTGAATATATTCTAAGAGGTCTTCCACCCACCAAATCAAGGATCATGAAATTCACCTAATTCCCGAGTGTCTCTCCTAACATCGTGCCATATAGATACCCCACAACTAAGAGGAAATTGAGCTATTGGTTGAAGAAATGTTAGATATCGACATTGTGATCTAGCCAAAGTTCTTACTTTGCACCGCTGGTAATGGTATTCAAGAAAGATAGCTCATGATGTATGTGTTCAGATTATAGAGAGCCCAACAAGATCACTATTAAAAGATAAGTTTCCATTCCCATCATTGATGAATTTTGTGGTGAACTACATGGAGCAATCTATTTCACAAAAATTGGATCTTCGCTCAGGGTATCATCGCATCAAAATGAAGGAAGAAGATATCCCAAAACAACATTCTCAACTCAAGGAAGGCCATTATGAATTCTTGGTCATGCCATTTGGCTAACAAATGCACTAATATCCAAGGGTTGATGAATTCACTTTTCAAGCCCTTCCTTCTCAAAAATTTCTGTTGGTATTTCTTTTTGGATGATATACCAATCTATAGCAAGTCTTGGGAGGATCATGCATGTTGACAAGGTGCTATAACCACTAAAGGAGCAACAACTATATACGAAATGATATGGTAGGATAATACAAGTGGGTTTCAATGACATGTTGTTACTTTTAAATGTTTCATCCATGAAACCCTCAGGGAGAATTGCTCACTAAGGTGTAGAAACCTAGGCCTTAGTGTGTTTTCTCTCCTCTTTAGCTCAATGAAAAGAATAAAATGGCTAGCTTTGAAGAGTTTAAAGGTAGAGTGTTTCTCATGGCAAGGCTCTACCTATATTCAACAAATCAAAATGGCTCTTAGCATAACTTAGTAGGGACATGAACAAGGACACCAACATGTACTGTTACCTAGGGTTTAATCCAACAAATTATAATAACAAAACACTTACAAAATATCGTAGAAATTCACTGGCAATCCACCAAGCATTCATAGTCAAACCCTATTTGTAAACCTTCCACCAAGAAATGCCAAAATAGCCAAGAAAAGCCTCCTTCAACAAGTGCACAACAATTTTCAGCCAAAAACCCTAAAAAGGGCGCAAATTTCAGACCTCACAAAAGTGTGAGTGAAAGATGAGATGCTTTAAAATAGTGTTTTAGCTCTCTACTTATACATTACCAAGTGACCTTATTAAAATTTAGGTCACCAAAAGGCCAAATACACAAAATACCAAATAATATTGTTTTGCATTAAATGTCATAAATTAAAACCTAATCAAGCAAAAGTAAAGACTTTGTGCCCTTTCTAGGGTGACGTTAGCCCCTTAGGGAAGCATTTGTCCCTCCGAGAAAACGCTAGGTCTCCCTCACTACAGGGTTCCTCCTTGCCGCCACACATGCCACAACTTCCATAACCGCCTCCCCAAAACGTCCATAATCATGGATGACGTTATGGGCATCCTCGGTGACGTCATAGTCTTATAAGGCCAACGCTCCAAAGGAGAGGGAACAACCCCCTAGGTAAGTAAGGCTTCTTTGTTAAGCCCTGTATTGGCCTACACCCCTAATTGGGCATATTATATTAGTAATGTTATTTATTTATAGTTCTTTAGCCATTAGTTGTAACTATACCTCCTAGTCTCCTATATATACCAAAGGGAGACATTTTCATTTTGAATCATCTTGTAATTGAAAATTTAAGTAAGTAAAAGGAGGGTTGCCCCTCAAAGAGGCTTATTATCTAAAATTATCTCTTTTCAAGCTGGAATACTTTTTCAGAGGTTTTCTATGCTATATTGATACTATATGTTAACATATGGTATCAGAGTTCTCACAGTCTTGGGGTTTCGCTGCTATATCTCAGACACCTTGGAATTTTTGCTATAAATTTTTTCTACAATGTTTTAAGGAACTAATTTGGAGGATATTTAGTATACCTGACCAAGGCACGCTATTTAAAAAATTTATCTCTTTAGGGCTCCTACCTCGAGATACCGCATAAGATAGGGTTCTGAATTATCCCAAACAGAGTCATTATGAATTTTCTCTATAAATTTTCTGTGAATGTTTCGCACTCAACTCCACATTCTTATTTTACAAAAATTAGTAAGTATAATGGGTAAAAATTTCACCACGCAGTCATCTTAAATTTGTAGATACACCTCTGTAAGATAGGGTATCTTACCGGGTCCCATTGACTAGTCTCAAGAAGGTGTTCTGTGTAAAACAATCATAAATTCTTCCCGTAGTATCCAAATTGAGTGGCACTAGTTTCATTGGATCGTGGACAATCAGTAGTATTTAGTGCGAAGCTCGTAATTGTGATATCAATCATTTGTGGGGCACGCCATACAAGTGAGATATCCCTGAAAGGCCAAAAATTAACAAGTTATGAGGAAGTTGGCTAAGAATTCCACTGACACATCCACTCTGGACGTAATCTCTAGTGGTACGTGCAGAAGAAATATCGAGAATCCATATAAAATAAAGTTTCATACCCGTATGGGTCGAAACTTGGGAGATACAATAACAAAAATATTAAGTTCTGCGTAACCTCAAAATCAAGGTTCAAAAGTAATACTTGGCCAACATGCCACCTCAAAAGGGAACTTCTACACCAAAATAAGACCTTAAAATCCTACTTGGACTCTTGGGATGAAGGTGAATAAATGCTTAGGGACATAAATGAACTACAAAAGAAGATGGATTCACTGAAGCTAACTTGATACTAAGATGGATGGTTTAAAAGGGGAGATCATGGAAGTATTGAAAAATTTCCTCAAAGAGAAGACACTCCTCGAAAAGTGAAAATGCATCCCATGAAATTCCATGATGAGACAAGAAGGTGAATCAAGAATGGAGAAACTCTAACTTTGGTTTCAGTTATCCTCAACCACGCTCCTAAGATTTGATATGAGGAAGTTTGATGGCAAGCAACCTAACTACATGGATACTTCTGATGGAGTAATTCTTTGATCTCCATAATGTGGCACATACACAAAGGGTACCTAATTGTTTCCTTTACATTTAGAACCTAATCAATGTGTATGGTATTGATGGTTTTATTCCTCGCAAATCAATTTCGCCACTTGACAATTTTCTTCAATGGAAGAAATGATAACACACTCATTAGGATACAAGGAGCAATACCTTCTCAACCAATTGATAAATCTCAAGAAAGGGTTCAAGCCATCGAAAGCAATAGCTTGAGAACTTCCAGTTTGAATATAAAGGCAACCGATATACCTCGGGATGAGCACTTGATTGATGTATTCATAGGAACTTTAAAGGATAACACAACATGAGTGGCTCATCTTTGGAAACCCAAATCATTGAGAATGCATTTAAGGTGGAAAAAATAAAGCCGGTGCAAAAATATGGCTATGTATACTAGAAGGACTAACTTAACATCTATAGAGAGAACAATGCTCCTTCTTCTAAAACACTAACCTAAAAGGTTGACACCTCAACAATTGAGGAAATAAAAGCAAAAGGTTTATGAAGCTTTTAATTGTGACAACAAGTACGCAGGGACATAAGTGTGGTGAGAAGAAATTATTCTGTATAGATTGTGAAGAGGAAGAAGAACAAGAACAAGAACCATCTCAAGATGAAACATAGAAGAAATTTTATTCCAAGAAAGGACCCTATCTTCCATATCGTGTAATGCATTGGATGGAATTAGCACTCTCAAAACCCTCAAGATCGAAGGATACATCAAAAGAAAAAAGGTATTAGTCCCAATTGATTATGGCAAAGATTCATAATTTCATTCACTATAAATTATCCAAAGGACCAATTGCTTTGTATATCCAACAGAGTTTCAAGTAATGATTTGCGAGATGGAGGAACTATCAATTGCTCAGAAACGCAATAAGATCAATCTTACTAAGGAGGAATATGTAATGAATAGTCCAATGATTGCTATACCCATGGTGTGCAGATGTTGTAAATTTAGAACCAAATGGTTACAATCTATTAGGAATAGTGGCTTTTAATTTTCAAGAACTTTTCATGAAATTTTCATTGAAGGAAAAAGAAATTGAGTAAGGAGGGCATTCACTGTGGAAACCCTGTATAAGTGGATAAGCTCTGAACGACATGACAAAATTATTGAAAAGGCGCATCAAGGCTGCTGTAACAACCATGCCTACTAGATGCCCAAACATCTAAGTTATATATTCCTCAAGATCTCCGAGGGATTATTGATAAGCATTCCACAGCATTTGAATATATTCCCAAAGGTCTTCCTTTAACCCACTGAAATCATGATCATGAAATTCACCTTAATTCCGGAGTGTTCCTCCCAACATCAGCCCATACAGATACCCCTACAATCTTAAGAGCGGAAATTGACTACGGTTGAAGAAATGTTAGAGGCCTATTATTAGACCTAGCCAAAGTTCTTTTTCTTTTAAATCAAAGGTAATGGTATTCAAGAAAAGATAAAATTTCATGCATGCATGTGTCTAGGATTATAGAGAGCTCAACAAGATCACTATTAAAGATGTTTCCCATCTCCCCATCATTGATTAATTTTTAGGTGAACTACATGGAGCAATCTATTTCACAAAATTGGATCTCTGCCTCGTGGTATCATGATCAAATGAAGGAAGAAGATGGTCCCAAACAACATTCTAACCTCCATGAAGGCCATTATAGAATTTTTCATTCCTTTTGGCCTTACAAAATGCACCTTCCACATTCCAAGGGTTGATGAATCCATTTTCAAGCCCTTCCTTCTCTAAAAGCCTCTGTTAGTATTTTGATGATACATACCACCTATAGCAGTCTGGGAGGATCATGTGCCACATGTTGACAAGGTGCTACAACTACCAAAAGTGAGCAACAACTATATGCCAAACCATCCAAATGTTTTTGGGAGTAAAAGGAGGTAGAGTATTTGGGTCTATTACGCTCATGAAGGTGTCAGTGTAGACCCTAACAAGATTAAGGCTATGATGGACTCCGGCCGCTCCCCAAAACATTAAAGAATCTTATAGGAGGATTTTGTTTACGTTACTACCGCAAGTTTGTTCTAAACAATGGAAGAATAGCAGCACATTTAACGACACTTCGAATCCAAGAAGCATTACATTTTCATGGACTCCGTGAGGTTCAAAGCTTTTAACAACTTAAGAGGTGATGTAAAGCTCCTATCTTGACCACTCCGCCTCCCCACAAACCTTTATCATGGAATGTGATGCCTCGAAATGGAATTGGTGCTATCCCACGCAAGAAGGAAGGCCCCCGCTTTTGAAAGTCAATTCAAGGGAAAAGGACTTACACAAACCCATATGAGAAGGAAATCATGGCAATACTACATGCATTGAAGAAATGGCGCCCTTACCTAATAATAGGTAGGCACTTCAAGCGTCAGAAACAACAGATCATGATAGTCTTAAATACTTCCTTTGGAACAAAGACTATCTCCTTTAAGAGCAACAAAAATGGGCAAAACCTAAGATATTGGCTACAGGATTTGAAATCGCCTATAAAAAGTGTGTTTAAAATGTTGTGGAAGATGCACTCTCAAGAAAGGATGAAGATGTTGAGGCCTTTCTTCAGGTTATCTCGATCATCCAACCCGATTGGATAATAGAAGCAAGGGATGAATGGAAGAATGACGAAAAAAAATGGGATCCCTCTGTTCAAAGGTCGTTGTAAATTCCGCATCGATTGACATGGAAAAAATGATTCACTCATGGTACAAATATCACTTATATTTGGCGTAAGAACTCCAACTCCAAACAAAAGGTACTATTGTAACTGCACACCTCCTTAGGAGGGCACTTGGGATTTTGAAAACCTACCATAGAGTCAAGAAGGATTTTTTTGGGAGGGCCTTAAAAATAATGTTCAAGGTTTGTAAGGTAATGTTTGGTTTGCCAACAAAATATGGTGGAAACAATTAAGACCCTAGGTCTTTATTGAACCATTATCCATCCTAAGTCAACATGGGAGGAGGTTTCCATGGATTTCATCATAGGGTTACCAAAGTCTAAAGGAAATGTCATCATGGTGATTGTTGATCCACCTCAAGTATGCACACTTTTGTGCACTCTCTCATCCCTTCAAAGCTAGTACAATTTCCACCTCATTCATGGAGATAGTTCAAAAATCTACATGACAACCCAAAGATTATTGTGAGTGAAAAGGATCCCATCTTCACTTGACATTATTGGACATAATTTTCTTGTTTGGTACCAATTCGGCTTCATAGCTCATCCTATCATACCTCAACCCCGATGGACAAACCGAGATAGTGAACAAATGTCCGGAAGGCTACCGCTGCTTTTGTCTCTAATAAACAAACACAATGTGAACCAAAATGGTTACCCTTGGCGTAATGGCGGGCAACACTTCCTTTCACATCGCAACAAAAATGACACCATTTGCAGTAATCTTATGGATACCACTCTCTTTCCATCACTTCTTCTCTCAAAAGAAAAATCTAAGGTTCAAGCAAGAAGATCACATCAGAATCAACAAATGCTCCTCCAAATCTTAAAGCGCCAAATCGGATCATGGTACAAAATCACATGAAAAAACAAACAAATCAACATCAGAAAGTGGTTAATTCCTTAAAGTAGGGATCAAAGTTTTACCACTACAAATCATACAAACATATACAAGTCCCTACAGTTTCGAAGAAGGATGACAAATTATCACCAAAGTACCATGGCCCTATATAAGCCGTTGATTGGTACGTTGGCATACAAATTGGAGTTTCCCATCATCTTCAAAAGTACACCCAGCTTTCCATGTTTCATGCTTAAAGAAGTTGAGAGGGTGACAAGATCCCGGCCTGAAAGTTCCTATATTGCTGAATCCTGATGGCAGAGGAAGGAAAAATTACATTAAGCCACCACACCAACTACCCAGAACAAGGAAAAATCATATTGGAGCCAGAAGCCATCACTGACACACGAATTCACCAGCTGAGGAATAGATCCATTCCATAGTATCTCATTAAATGGAGGAAACTACCGGCTGAAGATTCCACTTGGGAAGATGAGTCTTTTATACAGAAGCATCCAAAGTTACTCAATCATTGCAGACAACACTTGTCTCAAGGGGAGGGGCATGTTAAACCCTAATATTGGCTCATTACCCCTTAATTGGGACATATTATNGGGCATGTTAAGCCCTGATATTGACTCATTACCCCTAAATTGGGGCATATTATATTAGTAATGTTATTTTATTTATGTCCGCTTTAGACCATTAGTTGTAGTTATACCTCCTAGTCTCCTATATATACCAAGGAGACATTTTCCTTTTGAATCATCTTGTACTTAAACATTTAAGTGGGGTAAAAGGAGGTTTCCCCCTCGAAGAGGCTTATTATCTGAAATTATCTCTTTTTCAAGGCATTGAGTACTTTTTCTGAGGTTTTTCTATGCTATATTGATATTTGGTTCTTAACAGCTTTGTCAAGGTGCCTACGTGGAACATCCTGTCTCTGCCCCCTACTAGGGTCTCAACATCCATCTGATGGGCTCATCATCCCCATGGAGGTCCGAACTAATCATCTCCCCATGTGTACCTATCCAATATGGTACATGTCCATCGAGTATGATCTTGCACATCAACAGATACACCCTCCATGGGCTCATAAGTCACATGGATCATAGCAATGTCAATCACATCCAATAATCAATTTTACTAAACATGTGCATAAAACCCTTTTTACCCAGTCAAGTTCTCAAATACATTATACAAATCTACAAGGCAAGTTTGGAAGAAGTGACAAGGCGTCCTATTTGGCTAGTGTCCAATGGAAATGGGATGTTTTCGGAAGAGATCAAATCCAAGTCATGTTAATGGATGATATGGATAAGGGATGTCCTGACAAGGGGTGCAGTGATAGCAGGGAAATGCAAGGCTTACATGTGGGTGCCTTTGTAGAAGGCGAGTTGCACTTGTCCTAGATGAAAATGTTTCCAAGCCTATTCATGCCTTTTATTCTTATTTCTTTATTGTTTTTTCTTTCAAGAAGCTAATCAGGGGACATTGCCCTGGCGTGGTGACTAGTGGTGGCAATGTTACCCACAAGAACTTTCACGGAAATGAGAAGGTTGGGTCATGATGAGACCCCCTTTCTCTTGGCTATGCCACTAAGAGTCACTACCATGGCGTGGTAACCAGTTGCTAGTAGTTTCATACTGTTAGATGCCCATGGACCTAATAAGCTGGCTCGTGATGAGACCCCCTATCCTCTAACTAGATCTTGTTTTATTATTTTTATGGGTCCCTCTTGTTTCTTATTGAAAAGCTTTTTACTACACCTCGAGGTTTTATTTTTAGGATTTTATATTTTTCCAGCTGCTTTTACCCTCTGGGCCTTTAGCCCCTTTTTCCCACAAGTCAAGGTGAAACCCTTAAATGATTGGCCAACCCAATGCCCAAACCAATGTAATGGGATGGATAAGCAAGAAGTAAGATGAAAAGTGGTAAGTATGACGAGAGAGGACAATGATTTTTTCATAAATCCCTCCAGTGGCAACTCAAAACTTATGGGAACAAGCTTACTAGGGCATCATGTTGTTCCCCACTGACATGGTCAAGTGGATGAGTATAAGATCCAAGCACCCGTTAGAAACAAAAATAACTAAATGCACATATTCAAAGGTTTTGAGATCAGAGTGACACATACCATGATACCCAGACTCATTACCTCATGGAGAAAGATCCATCTCTGCTACAGGACCAATCCAAGGTGATGGATGTTGTTGCTGCTGACAAAGTGGAGGCATTGAAAGGAAGAAAATATGAGCCCTCTAGGGCCATGCTCAAGTTGATCTGGCTCTCGGTACTCCATGTCTAGGACCTGTGGGTCTCGAGACATAATCTCCTTAGTTATCCCTAAAATGGGGGATAACATAGACAAAGCAGATGAACTACATTATTCTTTCCCTTAACATATTCTATGTCAAAGTTATATGTTTGGATCTTGCTCACCCATTTTTTTATGCCTTTCATTAAGGTCCCTCTGCGCAAGGAAGTACTTGAGGCTATTGTGATCAATGCTCACCACAAATTTTTCTCACACTAGATATTGTTTGAACTTGGTTAATGTGTTCATTATGGAAAGAATTTATTTGTCATAGATGGTGTATAGTATATCAATACCCCTCATTTTGCGGTTCTCATATGAAATAGGATGCCTATTTTGCATCAAAACAACTCCAACACCTTTACCAGATGTGTCACACTCTAATATAAAAGGTTGAGAAAAATTAGGTAGAGATAATACAGGGCAGGTACTCATTACCTTTTTCATTTTCTCAAATGTAGATTGTGCCTCATGACTCCACACAAATGCCCCTTTCCTAGTCAAATATGTTAGAGGTGCGCATAGTTGGGAGAATCCTTCGACAAATTTCATGTAATGGCATGAATCTTCTCTTGATGAAACTGTACCCATTTTTCTCCTATAATGTGACCCAAGTAGAGAACCTCTGTCATCCCAATTTCACATTTTGATTCTTTGGCATATAAGGATTGGTTTTCCATGATGCTCAGGATTTCATCTGCATGTTTAAGGTGATCCTTCCTTGTTTTGTTGTAAATCAACAAATCATCAAAGAAGATAGAAAATACTTATTCAATTTCTTGTTGAACACATGATTCATGCAAGACTGAAAAGTGGTTGGTGCATTGGTTAGGCATGTTGCCACATTTATACACACTTAGGATATCATGGAAGAAATGTTCAATCCACTTAGTGTTTCCTTGGGGGAAAGTCTCGAGTCAAGGTGTTGTCACCTGATCCTCGACTCCTCTGTCTAGGCCAACTTCTAGTGAAGCCAAAGAGGGTAGTCCAAAACAAAAATACTATGGATTTTAAGCTAACCTAAGCAAAGAAACCACTCTAAGATTTTATTGCAAAATAAAACATTTAAAGTGAAGCATTAAACACATTCATTCGATAGACAATATAAGCATTTATAATAGAAGATATGTCCAACCATAGAAGATGCATGCACAATAAAGTAAATGATACAATATATTCAAGTGTTGTAACAATTATTAGACAAACATCATATTACGAATGAAATTCGCTCATAAAGTAAAATTTGTGAACATGAGACCAATGCCTTAATGGTATCGTGGGCAGTTGTTGAACTCATGTTTTATTAAGTTTAAATTAAAGGTAGATTAATGAAAATGTGTGGCCTCTTTAGAGGCTATCTTTTTCTTTGGAAATGTGTGGAGAACTTATCGAAACCCCAAGGCTTCACCTATAAGTTCAATGAAGGTGTCGGATGTCCAACACAGAGAGAACCTAGATCTCAAAGTTCTCGTCTGACTTCACACACTCCCTTCATACAGTTTCCATCGCATCAAGATAACTACTATCAAGGTTTTCCTAATTAAAGTAATCCACACTAATAGCCCCAGTTCTGATGAATCCTAGGATCGAGCTAGGTTGTCAAGGGTTCAAAGCATACACTGGGAACTGCGGGGAAGGTTTATTTTAAAACTGAAAGGAAAATGCGAAAACTGAGAAGTTTTCCAATTACTAAAAGCGGAAATGAAAACTAAACTAGCAAAATAATTACTTTACTTGAGTGAAAAAAGTAGTGATTGTTTGAATGGTTAATGTTGATTAAGGTTGGTTTTCATTGATGTCAACCCTTGCAGAAATTTGATAATGAATTTCGGTAGCACAAAGGTTTGGGTAATGGACCCAAGGTTGTTTCATGTATAATGGCATGAGTTTTAATATATTTTAAGGTAATACTATTCTATATGGATAGTACATGTCATGACATTTATGGTGGTATGTGGAACGTCACATAACTCCTTACGGTTTGAGAGTTATGGCCTTACGAAGTTGGAGGACCCTCGTATGTTGGCTTGAAGCCCCAAAAGGTCAAATAAGTCAAAGATCTTGAAAAGAAGAAAATATTATTTAAATGATAAATTAAAGTGACAAAGTCAAGAAGGATTATTTAAATAATAAAGTGAAGTGACAAAATCAAAGGAGATTATTTAAATGATAAAGTGAGGTGACAAAGTCAAGGAGGAATATTTAAATGATAAAGTAATGGATAAATTTCTAATTATGGAAAGTGGTTAACCCTAACAATGAGGAAAATAGGTTAAGTGACCTATAAATGGGTTAAGTGACTTAGAAATAGGTTAAGTGATCTAGAAATGGGTTAAATGACCTAGAAGATGCTTCTAAGGAAGATATTTGGAGAGTATAAATAAGAAGTAAGGCTCTCTAATTTTATATCACACTTGAGAATATTAAATATCTATAGGTGAATGAGGTAACCAAAGGATATATAAGCTGAATTTCATAGGGAAGGTGAAGAAAAGAAAGCCGGAATTCAAGGGAGGATAAATTCTTTTGATGATGCTTTCTAAGGTATGTTATTTACAGGTCATCTCACCATTTTCGTAATAACATTTTTTCTAGAATGATTCAGACCATAAAATTGATAGGCCATTGAGTAAACATATCCAAGTATCTGTGGTAAAAATTTTATCTTGTGGGTCGTTGTATTTTTGGAGTTACACTCAGTGGAAAATAGGGTTTGTGGTTAGTCCCGAAACTAGTCTAAAACATGCGTTTTGGGTAAAAACGTCATAAATTCTTCATAACAGATCCAAATTCAGTAAGACCAAATGTGTTGGTTAGAGTACAGTTTTTAGTATGCTATGTAAAACTTTCATATTGATTCAACAAATATTTTGTGTGGGGCATGCTATACAAGGTCTCTCTCTAGAATAAGCTAGAATTCAGCAAGGTATGCCATTTTTTCTATAACTCCTTTTCTGAGAGATTACAAGTGGTGTCACCTAGAGGAATTGTATAAAACACATTGAAGAACATTGTGTATCAGTTTTGGATCTTTATTCATTACAGGTACAAAGTTATGATTATTTCAAGTTAGGGTTGTTGACTAATCCAAAACTAGTCACGTGAGACTAAAGAAAAGTCTGATGAAAATGCTAGTCTCTTGTTGTTAAAGTTAAGGAAGGTTTGTAGGTATGTGATCATATACACTAGGTCTATTACAGGGTTACAAATCATATTTTGATGATGAAATTGATGAGAGATTTTGGTTAAGGTACATGTTGGGTACATGGTTGAGAAAAGTAGTTGATGAGTTGGCACATACATGAGGTGTATAGTTGATGATGTCGGTACATATTGATGAGTCATAGTTGATGAATAGTTGATACATGATTGGTACATACTTGGTACATGGTTGGATGCACTTGTTTATGGTACATGTTGATTACAGGTTGTTTGGTACAGGTTGGTGCATGGTTGATGCACTTGTTTATGGTACAGGTTGATTGCAAGTTGAGGTACAGGTTGATGCATGGTTGATTGATTCAAAAATGATCCAGAGAAGGTTAAGATAACTCAGAATGCAACTTAGAACACTCAAAATGGCAGGCAGAGAAAGGGAAAAAAATCAAAGTTCCTAAATCTTAGTGTAAAGTGCATAATCGCAAAGAGCGCGTCACAAGCTTTCTAACGGTGCAAACGTCTCATCAAACGGAGCTACGGATCAAAAGTTATAAGAAGTCAAAATTCAGTTAAACTTGGTCAAATAGGCAAAAGTCAAAGTGACACATGGCACCACTAAAAGGGTCACACGTGGAACATCTGCATTGGCAAGATGATGTGGCATGGAAAACACGAGGGCAAGTTGAGTGATGACATGTTCTAGTTTTCATGGGCAAATCATATTGTGACAGGTGGCAGTTTTTGTGGACCAGTTATATGGTGCCACATGGCCCAGTCATGGGCTTCCACGTGGCACCCCTCCAATGGCTGGTATATTCAAAAGTTTAATCGACTCCCCAAGATTCGAACTCATGACCTCCAAGAAGCCCAAAGGCCCCACAAGTCCGCATTAACCACTATACCACACAATGTTCTTTGGTTATTATATGTTGCATATATTTTTTAAAGAATAAAGGTTTGATGGCCGCCAAAGAAAGGGGCTCGGCCTTCGGCCCAGCCCTTGGTTATGTATTGTGCCACATGACCATAAGGTTCCGCCCTCTTAGGGGATTAACCCAACCAACCTCCAAATATAGCATATTCGCCACTATATTTAACCTTTCCGCCATTCTAGCCAACCTCCACCATTTTTAGCAAGCGCGCCAAAAACTGTTATAACACATGTATTAAAACAGAGGTCCGTGGGATTCAACCCCGAAACCTCCCCCAAACTGAACGCCTGAATTTAGCCAATGTAACCAACTTGTCAACCATGCACTTATGGCATAACCACCCGAAATCTTGTATATAAGGGGGTCTCGGGTAATGCATTCGAGACAAGAGCATAGAGAAGGGGAAGGCTGAGCACATCTGTACAGTACGGATTTGGGCACATTTTTCTAGATTTTGGCATGGATTTCAAGATCTGTCAGTGATTTATTGCAGGAGCAGTGGCACAAAAACCGAGGCATGGGTGTCTTGGAGGCCTGAAAGTGTTCGGCTCGGATTGAGGCATGGAGACAGTCATTTTTAGATAAAACAACGCCACGAACGCAATGGTGGTGTTAGTTTTATGATATGAGAAAATCTTCTGTGGCTTAACTCCAGAATGAGGTATACTTATGTATTTTGCCCAATTCTTTTGCGGAGTTAATAAAAAGACCTACCCATTTGAGAGCAGGACCCAGAGACGTAGTCCACCAGGGACGAACTCCATTATCAAGTTCTTTGTGTTCATATTGCATGATTATGTCTCTTTCCTTTTGATCTTTTTCCTTCTTTATGGTGTACTTTGTTTTATGTTCATTTTATGCAATTCTTTAATAAGTCACCTGATGAAAATATCTCGGATCATTGATGAATGGTTTAGGTTTATTGGTACTGGTTTACAATGGTATATCTCATAGTGATAGTGTGGCAGTGGTTTCATCATTCTACTTATACTTCAGGGAAATTGGATGGGGCAAGGACAGATGGTTGTAGTCACCTTTCAATTGTAGCCAGAGAACATAGGGGGTTGTAGCCTCCTTCTGGTTGTAGCCAGAGAATAGGGGAGTTGGAGCTTCCTTTAGGTTGTAGCCTGAGAAACAAGGGGGTTGGAGCCTCCTTCTAGTTGCAGCTAGAAAACAAAGGAATTTGGTGCTTCCAATAAATGTAATTCCTCAAGACATATAAGAAAAAGCATTATGTGGTTTTCTTCCACTTTGGGTTTCCACGTAAAACACTGGTGTACTGTGTATGTGTATGATTTTTCATTTGTTCATTTCTTATTTACTCTGCAATTATTGGATGATAATGCTACATTGATATAACACTTGGATGATATGGTTAAAAAGGATTAAATT
>SNQJ01S0028210.1:53631-73500 GCA_010110895.2 Picea sitchensis | reverse complement strand
AATAAAGTGAAGTGACAAAATCAAAGAAGAGTATTTAAATAATAAAGTGAGGTGACAAAGTCAATGAGGAATATTTAAATGATAAAGAAATGGAGATTTTTCTAATTATGGAAAGTGGTTAATCCTAAAAATGAGGAAAATAGGTTAAGTGACCTAGAAATGGGTTAAGTGACCTAGAAGATGCTTCTAAGGAAGATATTTGGAGAGTATAAATAAGAGGCAAGGATCTCTCATTTTATATCACACTTGAGCATATGAATATATATAGGTGACTAAGGTAAAAAAAGGATATCTAAGCCAAATTTCAGAAGGAAGGTGAAGAAAAGAAGGCCGGAATTCAAGGGAGGATAAATTCTTTTGATGATGCTTTCTAAGGTATGTTATTTACGGGTCATCTCACCATTTTCGTAATAATTTTTTTTATAGAATGATTCAGACCATGAAATTGATAGGACATTGATGAAACATATCCAAGTATCTGTGGTAAAAAATTCATCTTGTAGTTCGTTGTTTTTTTGGAGTTACACTTTGTGGAAAATAGGGTTTGTGGCTAGTCCTGAAACTAGTCTAAAACAGGTGTTTCAGGTAAAAATGTCATAAATTATTCATAGCATATCCAAATTTAGTAAGAAGAAATGTGTTGGTTAGAGTACAGTCTTTAGTATGGTGTGAAAGAGTTTCAGATCGATTCAACAAATATTCTATGGGGGGCACGCTCTACAAGGTTTCTCTCTAGAATAAGCCAGAATTCAACAAGGTATGCCATTTTTGCTATAAATCCTTTTCTTAGAGGTTCCAATTGGTGACACCTGGAGAAATTGCATAAAACACACTGAAGAACATTGTATATCCATTTCATATATTTATTCATTACAGGTACATAGTTATTATTATTTCAAGTTAGGGTTGTTGACTAATCAAAAACTAGTCATGTGAGACTAAAGAAAGGTTTGATGAAAATGCTAGTCTCTTGTTGTTACAGTTAAGGAAGGTTTGAAGATATGTGATCATATAAACCAGGTATATTACAGAGTTACAAATCATATTTGGATGATAAAATTGATGAGGGCTTTTGGTTAAGGTACATGTTGGGTACATGGTTGAGACAAATAGTTGATGAGTTGACACATGCATGAGGTGTATAGTTGATGATTTTGGTACATATTGATGAGTCATAGTTGATGATTAGTTGACACATGATTGGTACATACTTGGTACATGGTTGGATGCACTTGTTTATGGTATAGCTTGATTACAGATTGTTTGGTACAGGTTGGTGCATGGTTGATGCACTTGTTTATGGTACAGGTTGATTGCAGGTTGAGGTACAGGTTGATGCATGGTTTAGGTTTATTGGTACGGGTTTACAACGGTATACCTCACAGTGATAGTGTGAAAGTGGTTCCATCATTATATTTCTACTTCAGATTGTTTGGACGGGGCAAGGACATGTGGTTTTAGCCACCTTCTGGTTGTAGTTGGAGAACATAGGGGGTTGTAGCATCCTTCTGGTTGCAACCAAATATTAGGGAAGTTGGAGCTTCCTTCAGGTTGTATCCTGAGAAACAAGGGGGTTGGAGTCTCCTTCCAATTGTAGCTAGAAAACAAAGGAAGTTGGTGCTTCCAATGAATGTAATTCTTCAAGACATATAAGAAAAAACATTCTGTGGTTTTCTCCCACTTTGGGTTTCCACATAAAACACTGGTGTACTATGTATGTGTATGATTGTTCATTTGTTCATTGTTTATTTAATCTTCAGTTATTGGATGATAATACTACATTGATATAACACTTGGATTATATTGTTAAAAATGATTAAATTGCTCTATTACTGATTCACCCCCCCTCTCAGTAATCCAACAGTTAATTTCCTTAGATTGTGTGTTTTGAACACATAAAATCAAGAAACTCATAAGGAAAGTAAAACACACAACCACAACCAATCCCCCTAAAGGGGATGACGAAACTAGGCACTAAAGGCTTACTTTTATTAATGCCTATTACACTTCGAGAAAATGAATTCTCTTTTTTCCTTTTTATGAACTTTGGATCCTTATAGAATGGATCAAATTATTAACAACAATTACAAAGAAGACTTTCTAGAGTCTTGGTCTTCGAAGGGTCCAACTTGGGGTAGAATTTCTTTAGTTTTGCTTCAAATTTGTCAAAGTTTCCCCTTGTTTTGTCATGGACCTGCTAAAAAGCATCAAAGAAAAAGAATTAGATGATGATAGAAAACACTATAAGAGAGTAAAAATAAAATGAATAAAATTGACCAAATTTTCTTAATATTTTCTCATGCAAAAATGCTTATTTTTGGGGGTCTTTAGGGACCTTAGATGAAGGTAAACTAATCTCTCTTAGATTTTTATTTTGTTGGCTGTCCAAAAACAACAACACAAAACTTCTAATTAGCTAGATATTAAATGCAAAACATAAGCAACTTTTTATCTTGAGATTATGGTATGAATTTCAGAAAATTGCAAGAAAAAATTCAGATCTATTCTTTTAATTGAAAGAGAAACAACTTAGATCTAAATCCTATTTGCATGCAACAATAGAAACTAAGTTTAACTTGAAAAAAAAACCTAGATCTATGATAGAAAATGCAAGAAAGTAACCAAATGATTTTTCTTTTTAGAAATTAGAAAGAGAGGAGAAGAAAGCAAGCTTATGCTTGGAATCTCTTTGGGCGATGGGGTCCTTATTTGGTGAAATGTAGAGGGATCTTATTCAATTGTCTTTTAGAAGTAGATTAGTCAACCTAGATCCTCCTAATATCCAAGTAGAGAATCAATCACTTCAAATCCTTGCAAAACAGAGGGTTAGAAAATGGTGCCACCTACAAGAGAGACTTCAATACATGATTAATTAAGCAAAATGAAAAATACATTGAAAATTAAGCCAATAGATAAACAATAAGGATTACTAATCAAACAAGTTTAGTATTCTTATCCAAGTAAACAACAATACATTTACAAGGCCAATTTAAACAACAATATTAAAGCAAGAAATATGAAATAAGATCACCTCATAGTAACAAGCATCCACACATCAGCAAGTCACCATTTTGACCTCCAAAGTCTCTTGACTTCCAAATATGAAAGAATATTAGAATAGCACCAATTCACCCAAGCTCCAACTAACTCAAAGGAGAAGGGTCGAGCTTGTTTTATAGTTTTCCAGGTGAAGTTTCCTAAGTGAGGGTGCATGGGAGAAGAGGAGTGGCACACTAGAGAACTGGGGAAACGTGGGAGTGAAATGGGGAATGAGTGGAGTGTGAGTAGAGTGGTAGGTGAGGGTTGTGGAGTGAAGTGAGGTGAGGTGGAGTGGGAGAGGAGTGGAGTGGTAGTGGAAAAGGAAGAGAGGGTGATTCCCTCATTGGGATTAGTGCCTCTCTTATGTGAATGTGCCAACTAGAGGAGGAGGTGCGCCTAAACTCATTAGGATTTCCTACCACTTGCCATGTCACTCAAACTAGGCACCCTCACTAGGATATTATTTCTCCAACTAGACTAGGGACTCCAAACATGAGATATTATGTCCCCGACATGTTTGCTAAAATTTAGCACTTTAATTAAGTTGTCCTTTTTACCTTTTTGAGAGAAAAAATCAACTTTGAGTGATTAAAATCACTTTTTTGCCTCAACAAAAGGGGGATAAGGGTTTAGGAGGTGCTCTGGCTTAGAAAATGAGCACAAACATGGCATCTAACAACAACTTGTGGCATTTTTATGAATTTATTGACCTTTACATCAAAAAGTGTTTTTTTTACGGGTACTCTAGAGTATGTACTCGTGCCTAGGTCTTAGGTGGGCAATAGTCTTTTGCATAGGGATAATTTTAAGGATGGAAATTTATATTAAAATGTAGAAACAAGGGCTAATCTTACTAGTCCTTAATATGCAAAATGTAAAATGTTTGGCGATATTTTTGTAAAAATATTCAAATTTATAAGGATTTAATATAACTTCTATCAACTATTGGTGATTTTAGAGGTAAAATGATTTTATTCTATGGAATTTTGGCGAATTGTTTTTAGAAAAAATGGAAATTAGCGAATCTTTTTTTGGGGAAAACCATGGAAAATTAGCCCATTTGCGAAATTTATCCCATCTACAAGTTTTGCAACTTACATGCTCAAGTCATTTATTACAATGCCCCGAAGGGATGGAAATGTGGAAAAAAATTGGTCTCTTAGACCTGCTGAATTTCTGAACACTAAAATCTAAGCATCTGACTGCTCATTTTTTGGCGGCTCAATTGCAAATCTAGCTAGTACAACTCGATGGATAACAAGGCCGAAATGCATGACAAGAAACTCGTAATTCCCAACGTGACATCTAAAGGTTGTCGTATGTATGTGTTTCTCCCTCATCCTAATCTAATAGTATCCTGAGTGAAAATCAATCTTTGTGAAATAGACTACACCATGTAGTTCAACCAACAATTCATCAATTCTGGGAATGGGGTACATGTTATTGATATTTCTCTTATTTAGGGCTATGTAATCTATGCACATGCGCATGGTCCCATAATTCTTTTAAACCAATACCACTGATGATGCAAATGGACTTGAACCTGGTTTGATTTGTCCCATGTCTAGTAACTCTTTGATCGCGCTTTCTATCTCATCCTTGTGCTTCTTGGGATGTCTGTAGGGTGTAGTGATGACTAGTTTAGCCCCTTCCTCTAATTCAATAATGTGTTCAAACCCTCTTTCTGGTGGCTGACCTAGAGTTATCGACTCAAACACCTTTTTATGTCTATGAAGGATTTTTTGCATGTCCATGTGGTATTGCTTGAGTCCTCCTTCCCTTGTTTCCATAACAAAGCATTTGGTTGCATAGGCCACCTCTTCACACCTAAATATGGGATTCATTTACTTGGCAGTCACAACTCTAGGTGACTCTCCTTTCATCCCCTTGAGTGTGACTCTCTTCCCTTCTTCTGTAGTGAAGGACATCTCCATGCTTTTATAGTTGGTGGTGATGGGTCCCAAGGTACTAAGCCATTGTACACCTAATATGATATTAGTGTCTGGAATGTCCACCACATAAAAATCTTGTATCAAGGTGTATGTGCCCAATGTCAAACTCATTTTTGGTATGTGTTATCCCCATTTTGTGGATAACTAAGGAGATTATGTCTCGAGGCCCTCAGGTTGTAGATATGGAGTGTCAAGAGACTACATGAGCAACAATACCCTTTTTCAAAGTTGGAAACCCCTCTCACCACCATAGATGGTCACAGATTTCTAGATGACATCCAGCACATCAGCTGCCTTCCAAAAGGCAGTGGGCCTTGATCCATGAGGTGCAAGTCAGTATTATTATGAACATCATTTCAATATTTAAGCCAATTGAGTATGTTGTATCCTATATTGCTCTAGATTTCATGTTATATTCTTGGACAGTATGCCTTTTTCCCTGTTTCAACTTGGTGGTTGACATTGTGCCCTAGTAAGTGGTTTTCCTTGGGGATGGGTTTCCTACTAGGAATTCCCTTAGTGAGCCATCGTACCGTTCCCGAACATACTTACCACTTTCCATCATTATTCCCCTCCATTGACTTATCTCTTGGTATTTTAGGGTGTATTGACCCAAGAAGGGGTTGTCCCTCATTCTATGGGAAGAAGGGGTCGAAGGCCTAGAGGGGTTGATGTTGGGTAAAAGATAAAAGCCATGTATAAACCTTCTATATGCTTCTCCCAGGGATCACCCAAGAAAGAAGTGAAACATGTATCTTTGAGTAAAGGGTACCCACAATATAATAAAGAATGCTTAAAAGGGTAGTTGAAGGATAAGAGGTCTCATCACGAATTGACATATCACGTCCATGAATATCTAGTGGTATGAAATTGTCATCATTTGGTCACCAAACCATAGTAATGGCTCTCAGTTGCATGGATGAGAGAAAGGGGGTCTCATCATGAGCCAACCTTGTCATTTCCACTAGGTGTTTGTGGGTGACATTGACATCATCTGGTCACCACGTTAGGGAAGTGACCTTCAATCTCTCCTTATTCTATATTGAAAGAAAATAAAAAGAGAAAAAGATAGAAGACAATTGATGGGCTTGGAAAAAGTGCATTGTGGACAAAGGTACCACACACCCTCTACAAAGGCACCCATGAAATGAAACACTACAACCCCTTGTATGTCATGAGCCCTATTCCCATTGAGTCTTGACCCCAACCACTTCATCCACTTTACATGGCTTAGAGAGGGATCTCTTGGAAACTCTCCTTGACTTAGGGAAAGATCTACCCAATAGGACACCTCGTCAACCCTCCCATATTCAAGCTTGACAAGTCTCATAGTGTATTTGAGAATTTAATTGTTTGATATAGTGATCTTTGATGCACATGCCTAGGTGGCTCATTTATTGATTGGATTCAGTTATCACAATGTTATGACTTGATATCCTTGGATGGCGTGCTCATTTGTGTTTGCAGGACCTAGTTGGTGGAAAATTTTGGGAGAACAAGCCTAGCTTGGGCTACAATCCCACAAGTTTGATGCCAAGGGCCAACATGTCAGATGAGAAATATTAAATTTCGAAGGCCTTGATGATGACTTGGATGACATAGCCTAGTCCCCACATGCCAAACGTTTTTCCTAGGAGAGGCAAAACGTCACTTATAGAGGCATGACATCACCTAGGGGGCTTAGGGTTGGTGTTGAGGTGCCACTCATTGACACATGTACGTTTTGAGGAGAATAGGGTCTTCACCATGAGGAGATTTCCTAGATGCTTGATATGCGGATTTTGGAGGCCTACCCATTCTTCTCCAACACCAACTACTTCTTCTAAGTGGAAAAACATCCCCTAAAGGGGAGATGTCCATGTAAAATTAGGGTTTATTTATACAAAAGAGAAACTTTAATTAAATTTTTTAATATTACTTTGTTAAAGGGGAAAATATTAGGGTCGTTGACCCCTAGTCTTGTGGTTTACCCCTTAATATGTGGACAAGTCACCTTGGTGACATTTTGTATAAATAAGAGATCATAATATCTCATTGTAACATAACTCTCTATCATTCTGAGAAGTATTGATCTGAAAGTTTTTCTATCTTTGGCTCTATTTTTCTCTTGTGCACTTGTTTATGACTATCTTGATGAATGGTTGATGGAAGAGTGAGGCACTAGCCTTGGATGAATGCTTTCTATCTTTTATGGTGGATTATCTTGGCATTTCTTGATTTTCATATGGTATTTTACTCTTATGCTATCATTCTTTCAAATCAAGTATTGTTGTGCTAGGATCTAGGTGGGAAGTATAAGGGCATACACCCCCACCATAGTATTCATCATTTTATGCTTCATGTTACTGGTTAACCAAAGGTTTTCTAAGAGAAGTATAAGGGCATACACCCTCTTAGCTTAAACCCTAGCTAAAGAAACTTTCCTTGGGAAGTAAAAGGGCTTACACCCCCAATGAGGTATATTCTCTAGATATTTATTTATTTGACTCCATTAACCCAATAGTAAAGGCACTAGTCATATTTTTTTGCATTGGAGATATAAAATCATTGCCTTGGGAAATGTGACTTTTTATTTTTTGAAAGATCTCTCGCTTGGAGTTGGTTTGCCTCATTGAGAAGAGTATTCCCCTACTAGGGCGTCCCCTCTCTCCAACTAGTTTACTTGTTGTTACAAACCCTAAGCTACAACCAATAGGGGTGATCTAACCTAGATAAACTATTAACCATAACTCCTAAACTAACCCTAGACTAGCTCCTAAATTTTGCACACCAACTCTACTAACTAGGGCACATATTTTGGGCTAACTATTGGAATATTTTGATGGTGTAATTTTCTGATATAAGTGACTGAAAGATACAACCATAAGGCTGCAATTTTCTGCAGAAAATACAAGTTATAACAACTTGCTTTATTCATCCTTAAAATGTCATTTTTCAGTCATACTTGATTGCCATACTCATTGATAATATTGTTGATTGATCTCATGCTTTACATGTTGATTTGAATGTATTAATTGTTGATATAAACTATCGTCTACTGCTGAAAATTAGGGATCACAAGCTTAACTTTTTAATCCATACTAACATATATCATTGCAAGTTGGATTTTATTGTGTCTCGGGCAGGTACAATCATCCAGAGAAGTACTATACCTTTGGGGCCAAAATCATTTTATTTACAAGGCATTTCTTCCCACATTTTACTCCACTTATACTTGACCTTTAAGGAATTCACTTCAATTTCAATCCATATCCATATCATTCCCCCTAAGGTCACCAAGATCGCCTCCCTAGAGTAACCTAGTCACCCTTGAAGTGCGAGACCTACATCGAGGTGACATTGGATGTAAGATTCCTAAGTTGTAGCACTTGTTTTGTGGTTGGGTCGTGCTTTTCCCAACCTACAACTTGCATTATAACATTTTTGCATCGTTGTTGTGGAAGATTTTGAATCTTATTCATACCCTAACGACACTTTGGTGAGCTATCCCAAAGCCTTTCCCTTAGCTTTCCTGGCGACTTCACCTAAAGGACGTTCCCTTTCCCTTTACTTGATGATCTCATATTGAAACTCATCTGGAGAATCCACCTTCCCATAATCCTTCTTTCCCCAAACATTTTCCCCCTGGGAGGTTTAAGCCTTTTAAGGTTTTTCCAAACAAGGCCTCCTCTCAAGTCTCTCATTGCTTAAACCATATTTATTAATACCCTTCCTCTTGTTCCAATGGCTCGCCCTTGGGAAAGGGACCTCTACAAACACATTAACATGGAAAACATCCAATGTTACCCTAAAAAAATGCCAACAAAAGTCAACAAGTGGTTGCCAAAGTTCCCAGGAAACAATGTTATAACTGCTGAAGACCACATTTATGTCATGGACCAGGACATGGGCAATGCAGGTATTGATCATGAAGACGTGGCCATGAGGCTATTTGCTTCATCATTGACTAAATAAGCCCTTGATTGGCTCAAAGAACTCCCTGATAATCATATCACGTCCTATGATGCTTTTTCCAACTTATTCAAGAGAAGATGGTCAAGAAAAGCAGATGGTGGGACACTAGGGAATCAATTCAATCAAATAAAGAAAAATGAGAATCAAATGATAAGGGAATTCATTTCCAGATTTGACAGGTTGTAAAATCAAATTCCAACAGATTATCATCCTACAACATCATCAACTCGTCTCCTTTACATGAATACTCTTGAAGGGCAGCTATGATACATTCTTGAAGATTAAAATCCCACATCATTGGTAGAGGCTAAAGAGGTCAGCATCGATAGTGAAGAGAATCTCCTTGATTAAAAAATAGAACCTTTTCAATACCCTCATAACAAGACATAATCAAGGACGAAGGTTTCCAACAACAATGTTCCTGATCCAATTGTTCTCCTGACTCAAAATATATACCAAAGGAATACTCAGTTTTTTCAGGTGCAAAATCAAATTATGGACTGTATGACTACAGTGTAAATAAATCAATCTTCTCCCAGACCTCAGTTTACCAAACAACAGAGAGATGGCACCGGTTGGAAACCAAGACCTCAATAAGAGGCAAAGGCCCTAGATACTTTGAAACTTGTTGGGACAATTGATATAGAAGCTTGGTGTCTCCCATGCCAAGAACCCCACATGGAAGATGAGTGCCCTTGATGAGAAGAAAATTATCCTGACAATATAAACTTCGTGATTTTCAATTTCCATGATGAACAGGTTACCCAAGAATAGATCTATGAAGCCAAAATAATAGGAGAAATATAGGCGAGACTCTGAGTCTTAAATAAATTGACAGATGATCAGAAGAAGGAATTGAGGAGGAGGGAAATTCTAACCTACAGAAGAAAAAATTCTGTAGCCCCTCCATCACGGCCTAATACTCCTCTTCCATTAGCAGAAAAGGTGGCTCCACCACCTCCACTGCTGGTATGTGAGTTTCTTTCGAAGCCAACTCCTACATATGACATTCATTTGAATATAGATGTTGCAAGCATGTTTGGAAAACTGAATATGACGATCCTAGTGACAGAGATCTGTAAGATCCCTTCCGTAAAAAGGGAAATTTTGAGGATATTACAAGTGCCAACTGAAAAGGAGTATCCTCCCATCATCTTGAATACTATGTATCTCGATCGACCAATAGATGAGAACCATCCCTTCTATCTTTAATTAGGCATGAATGGCCTCCACTTGAACAACTACATGCTTGATTCAGGGGCCTTAACAAATGTCACATCATTGAGGGTGATGAAACAACTTGGTTTGAAGACAAACTGACCTTATGGCAATGTTTTTGGTATTGATTCAAGAATATTTGAGGTCTTAGGGGTGTGTGAAGACGTTGAGGTAATTTTGATAAATTTTCCACATATCAACGTCCTCATGGACATATTGGTGATCAATGTTCCTGATTCTTGGGGGATGCTCTTTTTGAGGACTTGGTCCTCGACCCTTTTAGGTTTCCTTAGCATGAACCTTACACATGCATATATTCCCATGGGCAATGGCACACATGAGAACTTACATACCAGGGAAAAGAAAGATACACATGTGACGGATCTTAGGGGCCCTATCTATGTTAGTGAACACTACTATGATATGCCTCCACAAGTTATTGAGTATGATCCATCCGAATTACCCTTCATGCAGGAAGATTCCATAGAGATGTTTCTCCCATGGACAGACAAAAAGAAGACTGCAAAGTACCATGGGAAGGAGCTAGGGTCTATTCAAATTATGCAAGAATAAGATGAGAAACATGAAGAAATCATCAAAGATACAGTTCACACAGATCCTCCATACAATAAGTATACACCTTGCATAGATTTCGATGAAGGAAGTCTTGTGCTCATGTGGGACAAAAGAAAGGGAAAGCCCAGATATGAACAAAAATATAACAATTCATGGCTTTGCCCTTACATCATCAGGAAGAAGTCTGACAAAGAGAGGTATTATCTGACAACATTAGACAAGAGTAAGATGCCATTATCGGTAGATGGATCTCTTCTCCAACCTCACATCCAGGTCACATGACTTCTTTAGCGCTCGTGCCCTAGGTAAGTCATTTTGATTCCCTGCATTTGCATCTTGATTTCTCATACTAGTTTAGATGCATTTCATTTTCATTTTTCTCTACTTGCATATTGATTTCATGCTTAGTTTAGAATTTTTTAGAAAAAATGTCAAAAATTTATTTTTCCAACTGGGTCGATTTTCATTATGATCATATGAGAACAAGGATGAGTAGGCCATCCTACACTTGACAGTTTGATGTTTCCTTGCAGACACATGTCTATTAGGAGATGTTGTAGTTCTCATGCACTCTACGACGATCACATTTACCTAAGTAGGAGCCAGATGTTATCCCCATTTTGTCGATAACTAAGGAGATTATGTCTCAAGGCCCTCAGGTTGCAGATATGGAGTGTTGAGATACTACATGACCAACAATACCCTTTTGCACAATTTGAAACTTCTCTCACCACCACAGATGGTCACAGATTTCCAGATGACATCCACCACATCAATTGGCTTCCGAAAGGTAGTGGGCCTTGATCCAAGAGGTACAAGTCAGTATTATGATGAACATCATTTCAATATTTAAGCCAATTGAGTATGTTGTATCTTAGATTGCCCTAGATTTCATGATATATGATTGGACATTATGCCTTTTCCCCTGCTTCACCTTGGTGGTTGACATTGTGCCCTAATAAGTGGTTTTCCTTAGGGATGGGTTTGCTACTAGGAACTCCCTTAATGATCCATCGTACCATTCTTGACCATCCTTGCCACTTTCCATAATTATTCCCTTCCATTTCCTTATCTCTTGGGATTTTAGGGTGTATTGACCCAAGAAGGGGTTGTTCCTCATTCTATCGGAAGAAGGGGCTGAAGGCCTAGAGAGATTGATGTTAGGTAAAAGATAAAAGCCTTTTATAAACCTTCTAGATGCTTCGCCCATGGATCACCCAAGAAAGCAGTGAAATGCTTATTTTTTAGTAAAGGGGACCCACAATATAATAAAGAATGCTTAAAAGAGTAGTTGAAGGATAGGAGGTCTCATCACGAGCCAAACTATCACGTCCATGAATATCTAGTGTTATGAAATTTCCATCATATGGTCACCAAACCAGGGTAATGGCTCTCAGTTGCATGGCTGAGGTCTCATCACGAGCCAACCTTCTCATTTTCTCTAGGTGTTTGTGGATGACATTGTCATAATCTAGTCACCATGCCAGGGAAATGACCTTCAATCTCTCCTTATGCTATATTGAAAGAAAATACAAAGAAATAAAGATAAAAGGAAATTGAAGGGCTTGGAAAAAGTGCATTGCGGACGAAGGTACCACACACCCTCTACAAAGGCACCCATGAAATGAGATACTGAAACCCCTTGTATGTCATGATCCCTATGCACATTGTGTCTTGACCCCAACTAGTTCATCCACTTTACATGTCTTAGAGAGAGATCTCTTGGAAACTCTCCTTGACTTAGGGAAAGATCTACCTAATAGGACACCTCGTCAACCCTCCCATATTCAAGATTGACAAGTCGCATAGTGTTTTTGAGAATTTAATTGTTTGATATAATGATCTTTGATGCACATGCTTAAGTGGCTCATTTATTGATTTGATTCACTTATCATGATGTTATGACTTGATATCCTTGGATGGTGTGCTCATTTGTCTTTGCAGGACCTAGTTGGTGGACAGTTTTGGGAGAACAAGCCTAGATTGGGCTTCCATGGGGCTACATGACCATAGGTTGGATGCCAAGGGCCTGCATGTAGGATGAGAAATATCAGACTTGGAAGGCCTTGATTATGACTTGGATGACCTAGCCTATCCCCCACATGCCAAACGTTTTTCTTAGGAGAGGAAAAACGTCACTTTTAGAGGCATGACGTGACCTAGGGGGGTTAAGGCTTGGTGGTGAGGTGCCACTCATTGACACATGGGAATTTTGAGGAGAAGGGGGTCTTCACCATGATGATATTTCCTAGATGCTTGACATGTGTCCTTTGGAGGCCTACCCATGCTTATCCAACACCAACAACTTCTTCTAAGTTGCAAAATGTCCCCTAAAGGGGAGACGTCCATGTAAAATTAGGGTTTATTTGTGCAAAAGTGAAACTTTAATTGAATTGTTTAATATTACTTTGTTAAAGTGGGAAATATTAGGGTTGTTGACCCCTAGTCTTGTGGTTTACCCCTTAATATGTGGACAAGTCACCTTGGTGACATTTTGTATAAATAAGAGATCATAAGATCTCATTTTAACATAACTCTCACTCATTGTGAAAAGTATTGGTCTGAATTTTTTGCTATCTTTGGCTCTATTTGTCTCTTGTGCACTTGTTTATGGCTATCTTGATGAATGGTTGATGGGGGAGTGAGGTGCTAGCCTTGGATGAATGCTTTCTAGCTTTAATGGTGGATTATCTTGGCATCTTTCTTGATTTTGGTATGGCCTTTTACTCTTATGATATCATTATTTAAATTCAAGGATTGTTGTGCTAGGATCTAGGTGGGAAGTATAAGGGCATACACCCCCACCATAGTCTTCATTATTTTATCCTTCATGTTATTGGTTAAACAAAGGTTTGCTAAGAGAAGTATAAGGGCATACACCCTCTTAGCTTAAACCCTAGCTAAATAAACTTGCCTTGGGAAGTAAAAGGGCTTACACCCCCAAGGAGGTAGCTTCTCTAGATATTTCTTTATTTGACTCCATTAACCCAATAGTAAAGGCACTAGTCATATATTTTTTGCATTGGTGATATAATATCATTTCCTTGGGAAACGTGGATTTTTATCTTTTGAAAGATCTCTCGCTTGGAGTTGGTTTGCCTCATTGAGAGGAGTCTTCCCCTACTAGGGAGTCCCCTCTCTCCCACTAATTTACTTTCTAATACAAACCCTAAGATACATCCATTAGGGCTTATCTAACCTAGATAAACTATTAACCATAACTCCTAAACTAACCTTAGACTAGCTCCTAAATTTTGCACACTAACTCTACTAACTAGGGCACATATTTTGGGCTAACTGTTGGCACATTTTGATGGTGTAATTTGCTGATATAATTTTTTGAAATATACATCCATAAGGCTGCAATTTTCTATAGAAAATACATTTTATAACAACTTGCTTTATTCATCCTTAACTGTCATTTTTCAGTGATACTTGATTGCCATACTCATTGATAATATTGTTGATTGATCTCATGATTTACATGTTGATTTGAATGTCTTACTTGATGATATAAATTGTCATCTACTTCTGCAAATTAGGGATGACAAGATTAACTTGTTGATCCATACTAACATATATCAGTGCAAGTTGGATTTTCTTGTGTCTCGGGCAGGTACAATCATTCGAAGAAGTACTATACCTTTGGGGAAACAATCACTTGACTTACAAGGAATGTCTTCCCACATTTAACTCCACTTAGACTTGACCTCTAGGTACTTCACTTCCTTCTCAAACCATATCCAATGCATTCCCCCTAGGGTCATCGTGATTTCCTCCCTATAGTGACATTGTCAACCTTGAAGTGTGGGACCGACATCGAGGTGACTGTTGAGGAAAAGATATGAAATGATCTTACTCAAGCATTTTCAAATTCTGCTTGGCTAAATCAAAATAGAAAGGGATCTCACCCTATGTTTATAGCCAACAAAAATAACATCCTTACTCACAAGTATTAATTACCAGTGCTTAGGCTAGTCTTTTATCAATAAAGAGCTTGCTGGAAATTTACTTTTTATGTAATTTTTTGAATATAACAATTGCTAAAATAAATGTAAAGTCATAAGTAAAGACACTAAGGTGATACTCAAGATAGATGAGACATAAATAAATCCTTTATTTCATTCCAATTCACCGAGTCATTTTTTTTTACAAAATCTCATACATAAAATTTGGACCAAAGTCAAACTTAGACATCCCCGATGGAACATTCAAAAGGACCTCTGACAAAAAACCAAAACTGAACTCTAAAAGCTGGATCAACTTGCCACATATTGTTGCCCACTCGACTCTGCACAATAGTCTTTGTTAGTCATGAAAACTAATTCACAAATAGACAATTCTACACAAACTATCAAAGATAGATCAAGACCTCTGAAAAACAAGTGTCTGAATGATGTAATTCAACCCTGAATATTGTTGTCTACAATAAGACCCTTCTATCATAAAAGAGAATTAGGCTTGTGATGAATAAATGAATGAATGAAAACTGAACTATATCAACATAAACTCAAAGAGAAAACCTTAGTATGCTTCTTCTTCTCTCCTCCTCTTGTTCCTCCCTTTCCTTTTGCCTTTAAGAAAATCAGAATTGGTTGAGGTAGTTGAACCACCTCATTAGTTAAGTTAACTAAAGACTCAACCAACTTTTTAGTTAAGGGGGAAAATTAATAATCATAATAAGGGTTATAAATAAATAATAACTAGTAGGTGGGACCCCTTGTGACTCCCATCACCATATTCACATTTGACAATTTAGGCCATGATATTTGAAATTATTTTCATAAACATATTACTCATATATCCAAAATAAAACATGTTGTCCAAAAATTCCTGAAGTCAACTGTCATCAACAATAGATAAAATAAAAACTCAAAAACCATATTTCCCACTCTGAGATGCAATATTTCCTTGATTATTGTTGTCACCTTTTGATTTTTCTGAATTTGCTTTTGGCTACGCTGAGCCTTTAGGACTAATCTCGTTGATCACGTGGGAACAATCGTCCCTCAAATGCATCTGGGAAGACACAGATTTGTCAAATCCATTGGAGGGTGAGGAAGGGGCAGCAATGGTTTTTCCTTTGTCAAGGCCATGATGGGCCTTAGTTTTCAATATTTTTCTAGCATGGGAGGACTGCACTGGTGAGTGGTTAGGGGCAGCTTCGATAATCTGATTGTTAGGCAGAGGAGAAGGCAAAGACAAATTGATCTAGCCACGATGTTGGGAGACTGTCGGGTGGACAATCTCTTTCCATCCATCATTTTTGGGAACCTTGGGTTACAATGAGACATGAGGGGGAACAGGAATACCGAGGGCTCGCGGAACTTGGAAAGGAGGCCTTTCAGGCCTAGGTTGGACCACTCCTTTCCCAATTCAATTGAAAAATCCGGCCTGAAACAAATGGCCTAACTCTTTTGAGTTAGTGTCAAAATGTATGGAGAAACTTGGCCTTCTTGGGCCTTAGTTACAATTACCTCTCCATCTGTTGCCTCTGTCATGGCTACCTCGGCTAAAAAAACTCATTCATGCATGCATGATTGATTAGCAAATAATATTTTAAATAACCATACATGACAACTCTTTTAAAAATATGAAATATATTTTGGCTCAACAATGTATCAGACTCATGCAATCTAATCCATACAAATTGCTTAATTGTTTGTCAAGAGTAGGGGGTGAACAAAGGGTTCTGGAATATGTGAGGGGTTTGTATTTAGTGAAACATGATATAATGAAGGGGGAAAAAACATAGTTATTGATCAAGGACAACAAACAATCAACTGTAATGCAAATGAAATAAACCATCATTGTAATTCAACGAAGACACTGCTACTTCCAATTGCTTCAACACAGAATTTGTATTGACTATAATCAATTTTAGAACAACGAGTGAAAAATGAATATGGGAAGGTGATGGGGTTGTAATTAGCGAAAATCAAAATAATGGTGGGGAATGAGAGCGGGTATTGTTCATAAAATTAATTAAGTAATCCATATAACCATTCTATAAAAGGAAATACACCAACCAAATGACAATTACGACCCCCTAGAAACTACTGTGTATTAACTAGTTCATTGTTCATAATTAAATATCTAACACAGTGTCATCAAACATGACAGTATGCATTCTACAACCATTTTTCAGGGATATTTTCTTTCTCAATTATCCATTTAACATTTGAGCAATTTCCAAAAGAATACACAGTCGATTACTACCACTATGATCATCAACCACTGCCAACCATTCCAATCATCAAATGCAGACATAAAAACATGCTTGATTTTGTCTCTTAATTCATTTAATAATAAAATTGCAAAGAGGTATACTGTCATAGCACTTGCGCCTATCAATGTTAAACTATATGATAATCATTTAACATACATGGTGGACAGTCCACACAATTATTCATATTAAAAATGCAAAGATCTTGTCTTTCCATTTAAACACCTGATAACAATCGACAATTCAACCTATGCTATGTTGTGGAATACACAACCATTTGACAAAATGCGATTGTATTTATGTGACTGTACAGGTCCAATTTTCCTTGACTCTAAACATTCAAAAATTTGGGCTATCCATCCAACACAACGAGTCAGCAACAACATGCCCAATCTCATAACACAAGTCCATCAAATTGCAACAAGCCATGTTCAAAAAAAAAAATGACCTTTCCCAATGGTGCAATCAAATAACACAGTGGACAATCATGCCATAATCACCATGATTGCAACATTCCCATTGAACAATTATAAATGCACATTCACAGTATCATTAAATAACCCTATCGTGTTGAGCTATCAATCCAATAAAAAGAGGCAACAACAGGATTACTCAAATTAATCAAACTACAACCAAAACATACTATGTAAAAAAACACTTGTGCCCATCCTTGATGACACGATCAAATAACCATAACACATGCAGTGGATGGAATTTCCATAAACCCCCGATTGCAATAATAATTTGGCTATCAAGAACACATATTTACAATGAAAATTTACTCACGATGTAATGTTGAGTTAACATCCCGATATCTTCAATGCAAAAGATAGTGACTGTATATCAACCCCAATCTTCAATCAACCAATTGCATTGTTGAGCCTGTTGGAAAATATTTAACAAACAACGAATGCTTGTCATTGATGGCAAGTACAACAATGAATGTGGGCATTATGAGAAGACGTTGTAGAGAAGATTTGATTAAGCTCAAAAGCGATGGCAAGATCAGATTAAGCGGAACAAAGTAAGCTCGGGAGGAGAAGCAGCATTTATGATCGTTGGATCCCATTTACAATTCCCGATGAACGTCAGATCAAGTGTTGATCGGGACTGTTGATATGAGACTCCATTTCAGAGTTTCGCGACTTGCGACATGGAGAGGCAAGAAACATAACTATCAAAATCGCGATATGCAAAATCGCAATTTAATCACAGTCGTCAGATCAAAGTTTTCTTCTGGACCATTGATC
The DNA here is from genome assembly GCA_010110895.2 of Picea sitchensis. Taxonomy (NCBI): domain Eukaryota; kingdom Viridiplantae; phylum Streptophyta; class Pinopsida; order Pinales; family Pinaceae; genus Picea; species Picea sitchensis. The sequence goes on along the minus strand of SNQJ01S0028210.1, from coordinate 55,285 downwards.
CAGCTTCATCTCGGAGTTTCACGACTCACGACATGGAGAGGCAAGAAACATAACTATCAAACTCGCAAGATGTGAAATCACGATTTAATCGTAGTCGTCAGATCAAATTTTTGTTCTGGACCGTTGATCTAGCTTCATCTCGGAGTTTCGCGACTCGCGACATGGAGAGGCAAGAAACATAACTATCAAACTCGCAATATGAAAAATCACAATTTAATCGTAGCCGTCAGATCAAGGTGTGATCTGAACCATCGATCTGAGACTCCATTTCATAGTTTCGTGACTCGCGACTTGGAGAGGCAAGAAATATGAAGGCCGAAATCGTGATATGCGAAATCGCGATATGATCTGAGCCATTGAATTAAGATCAGATCTGGACCGTCGAATCATAGGTCAAGTCGTTGACTTGGAGTCAATGGAGCATGGTGTGTGAACTCGGGAGATGCGAGATCGCGATAAGATTTGGACCATCGGATCTATGGATATTTCAATCATCGATCATATGAAGTCTATAAACTCGCGAAGTTCCTTTTTGGCATAGCCTATGGTCTCAGCCGGTGGTCACACCATCAGAGAAGCTGAAGAGAAGAGTACTTCGGCATTTTTGGGATCGCGACTTGGAGAGTCGAGATGCCTCATCTCCAGATTCACAAAATGCGAAATTGTGAAAGCACCTTATGCATAAGCACTTGGTCATAGCCGTGGTCATATAAAGGAATGAGCCAATGCAGAAAAACTTCGTTTTGGAGTTTCGGAACTCATGACATGGAGACTCAATATGTCTCATCGTAAAATCTCTTAATTGCGAAAGTACGAAACGGGTAAATAACACAAGAACCCATCAGAGTAAATCCAATGATGCAGGTGAATATGAGCATAATCGAAGGGCTATTGTTGCACGTCACAGTGTAACTACCAAAAACCATTGATGGTTTCTGCTAGAGGACTCGAAGACACTTCGGGGTGATTGACAGAGGAGATGAAGAGTCTCTGGGAATCTTCAAGAGCGATGAAGATGCTCGTGGAGGTGATTAAAAACTGGATGAACATTGAAGCTTGTAACTGGAACAGAGAATTTAAGCTTGACTGTCACAGAGAAGACGAAGAGTCTCAACTGCCAGAGAGGCTGAGGAATCTTAGCATAACATATAGTGATGCTGAACGAATCAAAAAATGGCCAGAGAAGCTGAAGAGTCACGATGATGATCAGACAGAGAACTCGAGTTGTGGAGGATATCGACACGGTGTGGGTATGCAGAGGGATTGCGCGCATTGCATGCACAAGGTGCATAAAAGCTATAAATACATAGTACAGAGAAGAGATGCAGTTGTTGTTGTTGCTGAGATTGCGATGGATGTTGTTGAAGAAGGATCAGAGTGCAGCATCTGAAAAGAACAGAAGAAGAATTGTGTTGCAAATGGACATTACGCATAGAGCATAAAAGCAAAAGAACAAAATGGGCAGCGGATGCATGCTAGAAGACAACGAGGAAGTCTGAGTAGAAAAATCTTGCAGAACAGTGATGAGACTGGTAAGCTGTTATTGAAGACTATATCACTGTAATAGGTTTCAGTATTTCATATTCATAATCTAGGGAGGTTGGGAGGTGCTAGGGAGGACTGGTGTCCTCAAAGGTTCAAGTGGGGGCTTGAA
>SNQJ01S0028210.1:42601-53284 GCA_010110895.2 Picea sitchensis | reverse complement strand
AGTTGTTCAATAGAGCCTATTACTTAGACTGTCATAATAATAAACAACCCGACCTAACATGTTGTAAGAATGCTACACATACCCATGCATTGAAATGAAGTGACGTTGTGACTTACTCAACCAAGAATATTGATGGGTTATCAATTCATTTAAACACAAGGAGAGAAACTGTGTATTTGATTTTCCAATTAACCATGCAGAGCTTATCCATAATAATAACAAATGCAGTGACTAGATACCAAAACCAACACCATTTTCACATAATCAACTGGCGATATGGTAATCAACTATGTCGACAATACATACCAATCTGTAACAACCAATAGTATACTCGATAGGCCATAACGGTCTTCTCTAACAACCCTTGGACTTGAGGAGTTAAGGGTTTGCTCTGTGGCCAACACAGGGAGGCTTAGAGCTGACTCTTCTTAATGGTGAAAACCTATGAGACCAACAATGTACATAGAGAGAATACCACAATTTATTTTCATGGATAGGGTGATGAATCTCGTGACAAGAGAGGCTATGAATAGAGGAGAAAGGATATATATTGGCCTGGTAATGATATTTAGCACACGTAGGATATAACTCTTGTGGCTCTCCAGTCAACCAACTACAACGCTGAAGTGAAAACAGGGCCAAGAAGAAGCAACATAACCCACTACGCCACCATAGTAGAAAAAAAAACAACCAATGCCCAAGTGAACAATGCACAGTGGCACAAGGTGATTCCAACCATTAAACCCCATAAAACCAAAGCCTGGGTATGGTGATACGAAATGCATGAAGACAACCAGCCACTCAGGACCAAAAAAAACCCTCCAACTAAAACCAACAAGGATGGAAGAGAGCCTTATGGTTGCTAATGCTCAAAACGACTAATAACACTGTGACTTCAAAACATTTTTGTAGAGCCAACATCGATTCATTCCAAATAAAATCATAATTTCACATAGTTGTCACACTTAAGGAAAGCATAACCCATACTATCGAGCCAATATCCATTTCATAACAGAGAAGACTCATGGATGGCAAAGAAAAGACATACGTGTAATCAAAACACCTTAAAACACGAGTTGGCCAAGTGGTTCCTCTCTGCTAGGAAGTTGGAGCATAACCACATAAAAACCGTTGAACAATAGCTCGATTAGAGTAGCGACCAACGAAGGAGTAAAGGTGACGTGCAGTAAATGCACGTCGCCTCCATTCAAAGTCCATTAATTCCTTAGTACATGCCAGCAATATTTTCATTAACATAATTAATCAAACCATGTATCGAAACCATCACCCATTAAAACCAATAGCATGGCCCATACTAAACTTATGCCATAACACAATCACCATTACATATGACTTAATCAAATATATCACTTTTTCAAATGTGCCACCCACATCCTATCCTTCCAAAAAGATACCATATGCATATTAAAAATATGACTCAATCAAATCACATAACCATTAGCTTGCTAGCTAGGATTTAACCATAATCGTTTAAATGATTCATGCATGTAGTGTAGTATATTTGCATAGTTAGATCCCTTCTCCTTTTGCATTTGCTATATTGTTTTTTCCCTTCTCCAACTACTCTTTAAAAATTGTTACTAACATGTTTGTTGTGCAGGTGTCCCAAGAACATATAGCAATGGTATCAATGAATAGCATAGGTTGTTGTAACATAAAATTAGAGCTTAGAACATAATATGCCTTATTAATCATTTACTTGTCGCACATAAAACCAACATATCATAATCTTGATCCATAACCAATAAGAACAAGATCTCATCAACCATGTAAGCAATTTAAACACCATCACAACCATTAAATGAGAGCCAGACTTGGTCTCCAATCTACAAGGGGGTCCCACGTACTAGTATTATTTATATGTTGGCTTATAATAATAGGCTTTAGCAATACTTTGTGGGCCATACTCTGTTGCATTTTTAATCGTCAACAAATTGGTGAATCCATAGGGAAATTTGTTCTCAACATATTTAGTACTCAGAACTCATGGTTTTGCAGACCAAAAACAACAGATCAAGGAGATATAACCAGGAATTTTATGCAATAGGGGGAAGTGAGCGGATTTAATGGAAAAGTGACCGGGAATTTGGGAATAACTCATGGAAAGTGTTAAGTATGAGGGGTTTTACCACTGTATGCGTAATCATTCAATCAAAATCTGCTCTTAACTTCAAGGAGAAAAGTTTTGGACTTGCTCTTAGAAATCTCAATGGATGAAGAAATGGCAAGAAGAAGTGGGAAATAACCAATTATTTATAAGACAACAGTGGAAATGTATAACAATTTCAAGGATACTTCAGAGGAAACATCATAACATCTATGTAAGCTTGATTGTTAATGACTAACAATGTTTTGCAGGAGTGTCACTATGGCAGAACTGATCCAATCATCCTTTTTGACCAAAATAACTAGAAGATAGCAAGCAATAAAATTATGGCAGAAATAATTTTGCAAAAATCAACCAGCAGAAATTAATGATAGGATGTAAAAGAAGTAGGAAAATTTAAAACAAAAAGAAAAAATTAGACTATCGTAAGGCATAAAAGAAAAAGCACAAAAAAGGAAAACAGAACTAGGCTACTAGTCTACAGAAAACCGAACAACATTAGGTCTTTTCATGTTGGTCCCTCGCAATGTTTCAAGCGATATATGTTAGTGTCGTAGGAAAGCAATTGCTTCAGTAAATCCTGTAGAATGCAAGAGTTAGTAACCAGAACAAAAGCAATTTTGAAAGGACCCGGAATTAACAATTGAAACTCCGAGGTAATTTCATCCTTTTAACGCATATGATTAGATCATCAAGGTAGATATGGATGTTGATCAATTCATCAAGAGTAGTTTGGATAGGTATTTTAAAAGTGGTACCCTCATCATATAGTCCCAAAGGAAGGAATTTATAATACATAGTACCGCAATTATTGATAAAGTGGTTTTGTGAACATTTTCCCTTTTTACCTTGATTTTATTGTAACCCAGAAATTCGTCAAGGGCTTCAACTGTGACACTACAACTTGTTGCAGAATTATTCCTATATTGAGGGGGGGGNCGAATATTTCTCATAATATCTTGGATGAAGGTGCGAAAACTAAAAAAAGTTCTAATACGACCAACGTCCTTACGCACCCAATTTGAGACCCACTCGGAGTGAGCTAGAAAAATGATCCCAGCCTTTAAGAAAATTCCCAACTCCCTTTGAAAGGTTGCTTTAAGTGCAGGGTTAATAGATCTTTGTTTCTGCATAACTGGTTTCATGCTTTCCTTGATGGAAGGAACATTCTATAGGAGACTAGGATCAAAACCATGAAGATCCTGATAAGGCTAAGCTGAAACCTTTTGAAATCCACCAAGTAGCTTGGAAAACTTCATTACTTCTTTATCAGAACATTGGGTACTTATGTTATCGTTCGTTGAATATTCGATTTCCCCAATGTTCAAGGTGATGGGTTCACCGACCTTCATTCGTAACTCCTCTTCTTTCTGTTTTTATTTATTGCCTACATCACTCGATGAAAATGAACTCTCAAGAGGAGTCAAGCCCCCATGAATCTTATTGGTTTCTATGGATATAATCTCCTCGGGCTTAAGAGGTTCATCTTGAATGAAAGCACAAACTATTTTTCCATGAGGGAGAGCCTTCCAAGATCCTATATTGTTAGGGATATATGAACAATATAGAGATTGAAAAGAACAATCAGGCCTGTGGGACAAAAGTTGTTGATTAGGGGAAGCTGTAAAGATAGCTAAACGATCAGCCATTGAATTCAATTCCCTCCTAATATGGGTGATGTTGAAAGATAAAAGGTTCGAGGAAAGTTCCCAAACAGTTTGGGTGTACCGTTCCATCAGTTTGTTTCTAGGAGAGCGTATCTTATGTATCAGGTTCACAACAAGATTAGAATCTCCAAAAATTGAAAGGTGGCCACAACCAAGATTAAGGGCGTTTTCAATGCCTAATAATAAAGCTTTGAATTCAGTGACATTGTTTGTACAAACAAACTCTAACCTGTAAGACAAATTATGAATTTTCCCTATAGGGGAAACCGAGATAATTCCAACTCCATTGCCGTCATTAGAGCGTGAACCATCAAAGCGCATGTGCCACATATCATCATTTAAATTGATTTGTTCCAAAGGAATATTATTCTCCTCTTCAAAGATGGAATACACTCCTAGGTCCTCTTAGATATAGTTTATACTAGACTGTGGGACACTCTCTATGTAGGTTGAAATCCTTCCCTCTCTAAGGACTATAATGTTCTTACCATTATGAGGCACGAATAAATGTGTCTCATAGAGTGAGAGGTATCCACCTATTAAGGATTGCCAATATCTTCCCAAAATGATTGAATAATTGCTTACATGCATATCAATTACCTGAATATTGAGGGTTGTTCTTATTTTAGGATGAGCGCATAAAACCAAGGTCACATCCTTAATCTCACCTATGGTTGTTTGTTGTAGAATATTATAGGAGAGCATGCTTTTGGCGTTTTCATTTGTACAAGACAAGCCTAGCTCTTCCATAATAATCTTCGACATCACACTTGGGCCCGGACCACCATCAATGAGGCAACAATGGGCAATCTTATCCATAATTTTCACAGAAATATAAAAAGGGGTATTATTTACAGGGTATTTAAAGTTATGTACACCTACTTTATTTACAGAAGAGTCCTCTTCGGTTACCTATTCAAAAAATTGGCTACAATAGAAGATTTTCCTTACATGAATTGTTTCAAATGCATCTATTGTTCAGGGATGACAACCATGTCTAGAAGGGTTGCATCTACTTTGATGTTGGCCAACTGATTCAAGATATTGTATTTGGAAGAGGGGAGAGGGGAAGTTGTTCCTTGATTATCAGGAACTTTAGGAACCTGAACGGTAGCAGCGGGTGAGGATGAGCCTGGGCTAGATGAGCTGCGGGGAGGTTCAAATTTGCCCTCGGGAGCATAAGCCTTGTTCCTAGTATTGATGACCATGACATCTTCTGGCTAGGAAAAATCTAGGACAACGATAGTAGCTTCTGGTCTTTTACCAAAGATCTTATCTCTGGCACTCTTCTTTACCTCACATGTGGTTTCCTCATGGTGTTCCTCACAAAAGTTACACCAACTTCGAGGCAAGATAGATTTAGGCTGAAAATTATTTTCAACGAGATTTCTAAAAGGGGGCGCAGAAGAGGATGAATCTCCAAGGGTGAGAGGGGAGACAGTTCATTTTTGCTCGAACGCTATCATACGATTGTTCATATCTTGGACTAGTTGCAAGAGGGCAAACATGTCCGACTGTCTAACTGATTCCCCCTGGGGAAGACCTATTCTTTCAAGTTTTTCTTCATACTCTAAACAAGCATGTAGGGTGGAACCAATATTATCAATGGATTTTTCATCAAGCCTATGACAGTAAGGGGAATACAATGCATTGTAGTAATGCATGAAAGCGTCTTGGTTCCGAGGGCAGATGAGTTCGGGGATTTCATTGTATAAATTGGTGAAACACAAGTTGAAAGACTTGATGGTCTCACCATCCTTATAGGTGATGTTATTGCATTCCTTTAACTTCTCGGTTGGGATTTTAGATTGCCCATAAGTGGATCTGAACCAATAGATTAAATCCTCCCAATTAAACAAAATCTTAGGGGGAAGGTCAAAGAAGTCAGTTGCAACCTTTCCTTCCAAGGAATTTACAAACGAGTGCATGCAAGTATCATTATCATTAGACCCTATGTTATGACAAGCATTAGAAAATTCCACTAGGTGTTTATTTGTAGTGATAGTGTTATTTCTTGAGAACTTTGGAATATGCTCCTTGAACTTAGGGAGTGGATGAGTAGCAAGTGTTAAGTTAAGGGGCGAGGACACATGCCATGGAGTGGTTGTGGTGTCTTCCTCAAATTGAAAAAGACCATACTTTTTTATGACTTTGGTAGGATTTGTGGTAGATTAAATAGGGATATGGTGGCTATATAAGCTACCAATCACTGACGAAGATGAAGCTTGAGAGTTTGAAGCACCTCGAGTGCCACCAGAACCACCACTAGATGTCATCTTGTGGAATATAGGTTAGGGAGAGAAAGATGAACTGGATGAATCAGACATAGTTATCCTTAGAGCACTTTATTGGGAATATAACACAACATTCCTTCTTCCTATTTCAGCAACAGGATTGATTTCAGGTGATAAACCTCTTCTTCTTCTAGAAGCATGAGAGTCTAAGGACATGAAAAAAATGTCAAAACTAAAGAAACAAAAGGTTATTGTTGATTCCTAGGATGTCTACGTCTAGCTTCCAATCGTTCTTGAGCACTAATATCTCATTCAATTGATGCCCAAGAATGGTTAAGCTCAGCACGAGTATTGGCAGTGTCTAAAATGGTATTAAACAAGTTCAAAGCAATGTTGGTTTGGTCTTGGAGATCGATCTCAATATTGGGTTGCCTCACAACATGAACAGTCATTTAAGAAATGAACAGTCAAAGAATCAATATCAGAAAAATATATGTATCGATGAAAATCGAGTATAAAAATTAACAAGAGAGATATCAAAGAACTCCCGAGTATGGTAGCCAAATAAATGTTGAGGAAAAGATATGAAATGATCTTACTCAAGCATTTTCAGATTCTACTTGGCTAAAGAAAAATAGACGGGAATCTCACCCTATGTTTATAGCCAACAAAAATAACATCCTAACTCACAAGTATTAATTACCAGTGCTTAGGCTAGTCTTTTATCAATAAAAAGCTTGCTGGAAATTTACTTTTTATGTAATTTTCTGAATATAACAGTTGCTGAAATAAATATAAAGACAGAAGTAAAGACACCAAGATGATAATCAAGACAGATGAGACATAAAGTAATCCTTTATTTCATTCCAATTCAACAAAGAGTCATTTTCTTTACAAAATCTCATACAAATATTTTGGACCAAAGTCAAACTTAGACATCCCCGATGGAACATACAAAAGGACCTCTGACAAAAAACCAAAACTGAACTCTAGCAGTTGGATCAGCTTGCCATAGATTGTTTCCCACTCGACTCTACACAATAGCCTTTGTCAATCATGAAAACTAAGTCACAAACATACAAGTCTATACATATTATCAAAGATAGATCAACACCTATGAAAAACAAGTGTCTGAATGATGTAATTCATCCCTGAATATTGTTGTCTACAATATGACCCTACTATCATAAAAGAGAATTAGGCTTGTGATTAATAAATGAATGAATGAAAACTGAACTATCTCAACATAAACTCAAAGAGAAAACCTTAGTATGCTTCTGCTTCTCTCCTCCTCTTGTTCCTCCCTTTCCTTTTACCTTTAAGCAAATAAAAATTGGTTGAGGTAGTTGAATCACCTCATTAGTTAAGTTAACTAAAGACTCAACCAACTTTTTAGTTAAGGGGGAAAAGTAATAATCATAATAAGGGTTATAGATAAATAATAACTAGTAGGTGGGACCCCTTGTGACTCCCATCACCATATTTACATTTGACAATTTAGCCCATGATATTTGAAATTATTTTCAAAAAAATATTATTCATGTGTTTAAAATAAAACATGTTGTCCAAAAATTCCTGAATTCAATTGTCATCAACAATAGATAAAATAAAAAATCAAAATCCATATTTCCCACTCTAAGATGCAATCTTTCCTTGATTGTTGTTGTCACCTTTCAATTTTCCTGAATTTCCCTTTGGCTTCACTGAGCCTTTAGGCCTAATCTTGGTGATCACATGGTAACAATCGTCCCTCAAATGCATCCAGGAAGACATGGATTTGTCAGAGCCATTGGAGGGCGAGGAAGGGGAAACAATGGATTTTTCTTTGTTAAGGTTATGGTGGGCCTCAGTTTTCAATATTTTTCTAGCATGGGAGGACTGCAGTGGTGAGTGGTCAGGGGCACCTTGGATAGTCTAATTGTTAGGCGAAGGAGTAGGCAAAGATAAATTTGGCCAGCCACAATGTTGGGAGACTGTCGGGTGGACAATCTCTTGCCATCCGTCATTTTCGAGAACCTTGGGTTGCAATGAGACATGAGGGGGAGAAAGAATATTGGGGGCTTGCAAAACTTGGAAAGGAGGCCTTTCAGGCCTAGGTTGGACCACTCCTTTCCCAATCCAATTGAAAAATCCAGCCTGAAACAACTGGCCTAACTCTTGTGATTCAACATCAAAATGTATGGAGAACCTTGGCCTTGTTGGGCCTCGGTTCCAATTACCTCTCCCTTTGTTGCCTCTGCCATGGCTACCTCGGCTGAAAAAACTCATTCATGCATGCATGATTGATTAGCAAATAATCTTTTCAATAACCATACATGACAACTCTTTTAAAAATATGAAATAGCTTTTGGCTCAACAATGTATCTGACTCATGCAATCCAATCCATACAAATTGCTTAACTATTTTTTAGTGAGAAGGGGGTGAACAAAGGGTTCTGGGATATGCGAGGGGTTTGTATCAAGTGAAACATGATATAATGAGGGGGAAAAGAACATGGTTACTGCTCAAGGACAAAAAACAATCAATTGTAATGCAAACCAAAGAAAACATAATTGTAATCAAACCAAGACACTGCTACTTCCAACTGGTTCAACACATAATTTTTCTTGACTGTAATCAATTTTAGAACAGGGAGTGAAAAATGAATATGGGACGATGATGGGGTTGTAATTAGCAAAAAGAGAAATAATGGTGAGTAATGAGAGAGGTTATTTTTCATAAAATTAATTAAGTAATCCATATAACCATTTAGTAAAAGGAAATACACCAACCAAATGACCATTTCGACCCACTAGCAACTACTGTGTGTTAACTAGTTCATTGTTCATAATCAAATATCTAACACAGTGTCATCAAACAGGACAATATGCATTCTACAACCATCTTCCATGGATCTTTGTTTTCTCAACTATCCATTTAACATTTGAGCAATTTCCAAAAGAATACACAATCAATTACTACCACTCTACTCATCAACCACTTCCAACCATTCCAATCATCAAATGCATACATAAAAACATGCTCGATTATGTCTCTTAGTTCATTTAATAATAAAATTGCAAAGAGGTATATTGTCACAACACTTGCGCCTATCACTGTTAAACTGTATGATAATCATTTAACACACATGGTGGACAGTCCACACAAGGATTCATATTAAAAATGAAAAGATCTTGTCTTTCCATTTAAACACCCGACAACAATCAACAATTCAACCTATGCTATGTTGTGGAATACACAACCATTAGACAAAACGTGATTGTATTTTCATGACTATACAAGTCCAATTTTTCTTGACTCTAAACATTCAAAAATATGGGCTATCCATCCAACACAACAAGTCAGCAACAACATGCCCAATCTCATAACACACGTCGATCAAATTGCAACAAGCCATGTTCAAAAAAAAAACCATGACCTTTCCCAATGGCACAATCAAACAACACAGTGGACAATCATGCCATAATCACCACGATTTCAACATTACCATTGAACAATTCTAAACACACAGTCACAGTATCATTAAATAAACCTATCGTGTCGAGCTATCAATCCAATAAAAAGAGGCAACAACATGATTACTCAAATTAATCAAACTGCAACCAAAACATACTGTGTAAAAAAACACTTGTGCCCATCCTTGATGACATGATCAAATAACCATAATGCATGCAGTGGATGGAATTTCCATAAACCCATGATTGCAATAATAATTTGGCTATCAAGAACACATATTTATAGTGAACATTTACTCACGGTGTAATGCTAAGTTAACATCCTGATAACTTCAATGCAAAAGATAGTGACTGTATATCAACCCCAATCTTCAATCAACCAATTCCAATGTTGAGCCTGTTACTTGGATTGTCATAATAAACAAATACCCAACCTAACATGTTGTAGGAACGCTACACATACCCACACATCGACATGAAGCGACGTTGTGACTTACTCAACCAAGAACAATGTTGGGTTATCAATTCATTTAAACACAAGGAGATCGATTGTGTATTTGATTTGTCAATTAACCATGCAAATATTATCCATAATAATAACAAATGCAGTGATTAGATAACAAAGCCAACACCATTGTCACATAATCAACTAGCAAGGCGATAATCAAATTTGTCGACGATACATACCAATCTGTAACAACCAATAGTCAACTCGACATGCCATAACGGTCTTCTCGAAAAACCCTCAGACTTGTGGAGTTAAGGGTTTGCTATGTGGCCAACACAGGGAGGCTTAGATATGAATCTTCTTAATGGTGAAAACCTATGATACCAACAATGTACACAGAGAGAATACCACAATTTATTTCGTGGACAGGGTGACAAATCCCGTGACAGGAGAGGCTATGAATAGAGGAGCAAGGCTCTATCTTGGCCTGATAATGATATTTAACACATGTAGGATATGTTGGTCACTATAATTGCTTAATTAATTTCAAACAACCAAGTGAAACATAAATTATCAACCCAGGGAAGTCTTTTGTTTCAAAGGTAGATGCGCACTATATATGCTCAGTTCCAAAAGCACTTAGTGTTGTAGTAAAGAAATCATTCTATCTACTTGCTGAAATGAACTGAAACTCTGAATTGTATCACAGGAAAGAGATCTCCCTATTGCAACTCTTCATAGTTCAAATTA